>JAYKKT010000005.1:0-208706 GCA_036023115.1 Brasenia schreberi
GCAGCGGGCGGGTGATGGAACGGGACGCCGTCCGGTGCCCGTTCAGATACCGACCCGCCTTTCGAGCCGTCTCCTTCGACCTTCACCTGAAAACCGACCTCCACCATGAACATGACGGCAGCCTGCGCTGTTCCGGTGCTTCCGACGCCAGGCGTCGGCCGCTGATCATGGCATGATTTCTCTTCACCCGGATTGTTCACGTGGTTCGCCAGACGCGAAGAGTCACCGCTGGTTTTGCGGCATCGTTCATCGACAGGGAGCCAGACTTGCTCGATCGTGCCGGCGTGATCATTGATCCGGCGCTGTCATTCCCTGCAGGGCGCAGGCGCGTGCCGAACTCACCGGGCTAACCCAGCGGATCAGCGTCACCAGCCACTGGCGCCCAGGCGACGGCAGGCATAAGCTGGTTGACGGTGCCAGCCAGGGGGTCGGACAGGTCCAATCCCTGGCGGCGTGTGCCGAGATGAGCCAGCGCCAGCGTTCGCAACGTGGCGGGCAGCAGCGCGACGATGGCCAGCCAGCTGGCTGAAAACCGCTGCCATCGCGGGTGTCGTCAGCAAGGCGTTCCGAGGAAGTGGCGCGGTTGGCGGATGGCTGTCGCCCGCCATCGCCCGGACAAACGCCGCTTGCTGGCTCTCAATGCGACCATCGAAGCGGCGCGGGGCCGGTGATGCAGGCCGAGGGCTTCGCCATCATCAGCCGATGCAGGTGAAGCAACGGGCCGTCACCGTTTCGACCGCGGCGAAGGGACGATCCGCCGCACCGTACGAGGAATTGCGCCCGCACATGGTGCAGTTGGCCCAGGACAGTCATCGCGCCTTGGACGCAGCGAACAGCATTGCCGAAGCGAGCCAGCAGACGAGCAGGCGTTGACGGCCGAGGAGATGGCCCGCGGCATCCATGAACCAGCGATGCCTTGTCGCTCGTCGGCCAAGGCATCGAACAATTGACCTCGCAGACCGACGCCATGCAGCGGGAGGCCACGGCCCTGAGTGACCTGACCGTGCGGATCCAGGCGTTGGATACGAACGCAGGGCTCGGAAACCCGGGTGTCCCCCATCCCGATCACCCCCCAGCAACCCCCTGAAGGAGAACGTCATGCCCATCATGGCCTGGAACAGCACCTTTGCGACCGGGATCGAATCCATCGATACCCAGCACCAGCAACTGGTCAAACTCGTCAATGAACTGTTTGACGCGATGACCCAGAACAAGGGCAAGGACGCGACAGCGAAAATCTTGAACGAACTGGTGTCGTACACCGTCAAGCATTTCGCCCATGAAGAACGTCTTTTCGCCCAGACAGCCTATCCGTATACGGTGGCGCACGTCGCCGAACACGAAAAGCTCAAGGCCCAAGTCGGCGATTTCGTCAAGAAATTCGCCGAAGGTCAGGCGACGGTCAGTGCCGAACTGATGAACTTCCTGCGCAATTGGCTGACGACCCACATCATGCAAAGCGACAAGAAATACGCCCCGCATCTGAAGTCCAAAGGCGTGACCTGAAACCAGGGGCGACGGACAGCCTGGGCCAGGATGGGGAAGGCTGCGTCCCGCAAAGAGGGACGCAGCCATGAGACCGTCACGTGGTACCGGCAGGTCATCTCGTCACGGTCGGGGTTGCGGGTCTGGTGATGGCCTCATCATGCGGCCATGCCCGGTTGGATGATCTTCTCGATGTCGGCGGTGGTCCTGTGGGGACTCTGGGGTTTTGTCGGGAAAATCGCTTCCGACGGCCTGAAGCCCCAGCACATGCTGGCGTACAGCCTCATCGGCTATGCCACCACCATCCCCATCCTGCTGCTGTGGATCGGGCGCGACGTGTTCAGCCCCGGCAATCCCCGTGCCGCCGGGTTGGCTCTGCTGACCGGTATCATCTCGGCGGCCGCCGGATGCTGCTATTACCTTGCCATCGCCAAAGGTGAGGTGTCCCGCATCGTCGTCATCACCTCCATCTATCCCGTCATCACCTGCCTGCTGTCGTTCTGGTTCCTGGGCGAGACCATCAGCCTCGCCAAACTGGCGGGCATCATTCTCTGTCTCGCGGGCGTGACATTGCTGATGGCCTGAATCCAGGAGGGGGTGCGGAATCACAGGCCCATGCCGTCCATGGTCAGAGACGTTGGGACGGGATCGGGTGTGATTTCCTCTCGGAGATCAACGATATTGTCAACTTGATCACTCTTGTTGCGGTTGGCGATGTGGCGTATCCTGAGGGCATGCCTTCACCGATGCGACCGGTGTGTTCTGCGCCAAAATCCCTGCCGGTTTTCTGCTGGAAATAGGTTGATGAACCTCCGGCTCCGCAACCGGGACGATGTCCCCGTACTGCGCAGCAATTCATCACCGCTCTTTTCATCCAATTCCTCGGCCGCTTGAAGCTCGACAGCACTTCCCAGCAGGAAGAATCCATCGCCATGACGTCGCTTGATCAGCCAGTTTCGCCTCGGTGCCAGCCTAATCGGCTGGTGTTCCAGGGCGATTTCTGTCTGTGGGCAAAACGGGTCACCAGCGACGTGACAACCGCGCCCACAGCGGATAGCGTGTCCGGTGACCATCGCGGAGGATAGGGCACCGCAGGAGTGCGCCCCGAGCGCCGACGATGGGGCCAAAACGAGTGTCCGGCCGTCATACGATCCGGACGTCGAAACCCAGGGCTATGCCCTGGGTTTTTGCGTTGTTGCCGATGTTGCCAATCATGTTGCCAATGTTGCCAGCGGATGTTGCCAGCGCGTCGTTTTTTGGAGGAAATCCCGGAAACAAAAAACCCCGTAACTTTTAAAGGTTACGGGGTTTATCTTTCTGGTGCCCGAGAGAGGACTCGAACCTCCACGACCGCAATGGCCACTAGGACCTGAACCTAGCGCGTCTGCCAGTTCCGCCACCCGGGCAGGGTGTCCGTCGCAACCTATTCATCAGCGACGTGGGCCGGATGATGTAAGGTTCACGGATTCGTCAAGGGGGCGGTTTATCCGGTCTGACAGGGGGTTGGCAGGAGATTGGGCGTGGAGGGACGGTGCCCGCCGATTGGTTCAGGAGACGGTGATACGGCGGGGTTGGGCGGCTTTCGTTTTAGGGACGGTCACGGTCAAGCGACCGTGCCGCATGTTGGCCTGGATGCCGTCGCAGTCGGCTTCGGAGGGGAGTTCGAAGGCGCGCTCGAACACGGCTGGCTCGTATTCGCGCAGGACGATCTCGGCATCGGTGGGGCGGGTCTCCTGGGCGGTGCCGCGCAGGGTGAGGATGCCCTGTTCAATGGTGATTTCGACGCGGTCCTGGGGGACGCCGGGCAGGTCGGCGACGAGGCTGAATCCTTGGTCGCTTTCGCTGATGCGGACGACCGGGCGACGGGTCGGGCGTGGGGTGGGGGCGGCGACCCGTTCCGGAGTGCTGCCGGTTGAAACCAGGGCGTTGCGGACGGGCTTCATGAGGGTGGATAACATGGCTGGACTCCTTTCTTCGGGTGGGGCTCAGGCGGCGGTGACGGTGATGCGGCGGGGCTTCTCCGCTTCGGGTCGCTTGAGCACGATGGTGAGGATGCCGTCCTTGCAGCGGGCTTCGGTGCGGTCGCTGTCGATGCGGCAGGGGAGGGTGAGGTCGCGTATAAAACCGGTGCCATTGTCGCTGGCGCCGCGGATCGACAGGGTGTCGTCCAGCACCGAGACGGTGATGGAGGCGGGATCGGCGCCGGGGACTTCGGCGGTGATGATCAGGCCGTCGGCGTGCGACCAGATGGTGATCGGGGGCAGGTCGGTGGCGAGACGTTCATCACGGGCGATGCCCACGGCCTGATTGACCTCTTCCAGCATCCGTTCCAGATCCCGGAACGGATCCCAGAGGGCGCGGGTGGCGGAGAAGGTGCGCATGGCTGACTCCTTTGGAGTTGAGCGGCCTGGGTGTTGGCCGCTGACGTCCGGAGGCTGGCAAGCGATGTGCCAAACCGGAACCGGCAGAAATGCCCGGAGGAGCGTGGCCGGGGATTCCACCTTGCGCTAAAATGACATATTCATCGGGATGAATCGTCAAAACGCCACATCCGGAGCGCGCTCAAAACGGATGGTCGTCCACGCCCACCGTCTCGTGCAGGCTGGTGCCCAGGCGGACCATTTCCGTGGCGCAGGGGGGCAGGGCGCGCAGGAAATAATGGCCGTAGGCGGTGGTGAGGATGCGATGGTCGAGGATGGCGACCGCACCGCTGTCGCTGCGGGTGCGGATGAGGCGGCCGAAGCCCTGTTTGAGGCGGATGATGGCCTCGGGCACGGTGCGTTCCATGAACGGGTTGCCGCCGCGTGCCTTGATCTGGTGATGGCGGGCCTCGACCACGGGATGGTTGGGGACTTCGAAGGGGAGTTTGGTGATGATGACGTGGCGCAGAGCGTCGCCGGGCACGTCGACGCCTTCCCAGAACGAGGCGGTGCCGAAAAGGATGGCGTTGCCGGTGCGTTTGAAGAGGTCGAGCATCTGTGCCCGGCCGATGCGGTCGCCATGGCGCAGGACGAAGCGGTTGGCGCGATCAAGCACAGGGCGCACGAGATCGTGGACGGCCTGGAGCTGGCGGTAGCTGGTGAAAAGGACAAATGTGCCGCCCTGGGCGGTGGAGAGGTAGTCCGCCAGCCAAGCCGCCACGGCCCGTTCGAAACGCGGGGAGTTGGGGTCGATGGCTTCGCTGTTCAGGATCAGCTTGGCCTGTTTCTGGTAGTCGAACGGGCTGGTGAGGCGTTTGGCGAGGCCGCCGTCCAGACCCAGGCGACGACGCAGAAAGAGGAAGCGCTCGCTGTCGTCGGCGGCGAGGGTGGCGGAGGTCAGCACCACGCTGTCCATGCGGGCGAAGAGTTTTTCTTTCAGCAGGGGACCGACGTTGAGCGGCGCAGCGCTGAGTTCGGGGTTCCCCCGCCCACGCGGGGCATAGGCGAAGTGGATGAGGTCGCTGGAGGCGGCGCTGTGGTCGAGGATCGCCCGCAGGGCGCCGGTGAGTTCGATGCAGCGGTCGAGCTGGGCGCTGAACTCCTGCTTCAGGTCGTCGCTGTCGGCACGCTCGCGGCAGGTCGCCAACGCGGCGCCGAGCTGGTCGAGGGCGGGCGAAAGGATGTCGGGCACCGCGTCCGGGCTGGTCAGGCGCACGGTGTCGTTGGCGCCATCGCCCACCAGCAGGGTGACGGACTTCCAGAAGGCGGCGTTGGCCTCGCGCGCTGATTCCACCGCGCCACGGGCGAAGGCGTACGGCTCAAAGGCCATGATCCCGGCGCCACGCGTGCTCCACAGGCCGTCGAGAAAATGCCGGATGGCACCGTCGCCGAGCTTGGCCCCGAGGTGGTCGGTGGCGACGTCCTCAAGACTGTGGGCCTCGTCGAACACCACGATGCGGTGGGGCGGCAGGATGGCGGCGTGGTCGTCGCGCAATCCCAGATCACTGAAATACAGATGGTGGTTCACCACCAGGATGTGGGCGTCCTCCATCTGTTTGCGGGCGCGGTAGAAAAAGCATTCGCCATAGGTCGGGCATTTGCGCCCGAGGCAGTTGGTGCGGTCGGACTGCACCGTGCGCCAGACCTGGTACGGCGGTTCCCAGCCCAGGTCCGTGCGGTCGCCGAGGCGCGTCTGGCCCGACCACTCCAGCAGTTCCTTGAAGGTATGGGCGTCGTCGCGGGTTTCGAAGATGCCTTGCTGGCGCGTGGCGGCGAAGTGCAGGCGGCGCAGCGAGAGGTAGTTCTGACGCCCCTTCACCAGCGCGGCCTTCAGGTCCGGCAGCAGCTTTTGCAGGAAGGGGATGTCCTTCTGGATGAGCTGTTCCTGCAAGGCGATGGTGCCGGTGGACACCACGACCTTTTCACCGGTCGCCAGGGCATGCAGCGCCAGGGGGACGAGGTAGGCGAACGATTTGCCGACCCCGGTGGGGGCTTCGACGATGGCGTGCTGCTTGGAGGACAACGCCTGGGCCACGGTTTCGGCCATGTCGAGCTGCTGGACGCGGCTCTCGTAGCCGGCCAGACGTTGGGCGATCATGCCCCCCGGCCCCAGGATGTCCGCACACGTCGGCATGGCGGCATGATGATGGGTTGTTTCGGATAGCAAAGCGGCAGGGCTGCGGGCTTGTCGGGGTGGGACGCTGGGATGTTCACGTCGAAAAAGGAACTGCTTTTCATGCATTTGATTTTTGCATGTAATAAAAATGTTATTAAGCAGATGAAATAATGCCTAGCGAATCGACGACCCGTATCAGACCTGCCTGTGCACACGATCCCGGAGCCGGATTCATCGGATCGTGGTGGTGCCTGGGCTGGTTGGCGGTGCTCGTCCTGGCGGCGTTGTGGTGGCAGGACGAATACGACCGTGCCTGTCTGCGGCACGATCTGCGCGCCGACGCGGTGACCCACCTGGCCTTCCATCAGGGCGGGATCCTGGAGCGCATGTCGGCTCAGGACGGTGCCGGTGATACGGCGGCCGGATGGTCCCGGCGCCTGGCGGCGTTGGCCGTGCCGGCAGGGGTGCACGCTGCCGTGATCGATCTGCGCCGGGAACATGTCGTCCTCCTGGCGGACACGCTGCGGGGGGCGGATGAGCGGGCGCTTGTCCTGGCCATACGGCGGGAATCCGAGCTGCCCCGTTCCGGCGGCGACCGGGGCGACCTTCAACTCGGCTGGGGGGCGATCGGTGATTCCGGCCTGCATCTGATGCTGGTGGCCTCATCCGACGCGGATCTGGGCGTGCCGTCCCCGGTCTCGCATCGCACGATGTGGTTGGTGGCCGTGCTGGTGCTGCTTGGCGTCACCGGGACCATGTGCGTGTTGGCGCGCAATCGGCAGCGTCGGGTGGAGACCGCCTTGCGTGATCGGATTGCGGAACTGGACCGGCGGATCCGGGCCTGGGCCGGCGGTTCCTGGGCGCATGATCCGTCCGGCCCGTTGCCGGCCTACCTGTCCGCCGTGGTCGACACGGCGCTGCAAGCGGTCGAAGCCGAGCGGGCGACGCCGGCCAACCCCACGGATCAGCGCCTCCTAGATGCCGCGAAGCTCCTCGACACGCAGAGCGTACCGGTCTTCATCAAGGATCGCGCCGGTCGCTATCTCTACGTCAACGCGTCGTTCATCCGCCTGCGGCATCTGGAAGGCCGGGAGTGGTTGGGGCGTGGCGATGCGGACCTCATGCCCGAGGTGCAGGCGCGGATCTGCCATCAGACCGATGAGACCGTCTTCAGCACCGGCCTGCCCACCGTGACCGAGGAGTTCGTGGCGAACGAAGGCGAGGACGCGAGCGGACACTGGGCGTTGATCCGCAAAAGCATGGTGCGGCTGCCGGACGGCCGGCTGTTGCTCGTCGGCATGGTCACCGGCCTGGATGAACGGCGGCGGACCGATCATCTGGCCCGGCAGGGGGAGCTGCACTACCGTGATCTGTTCCATCATGTCCGAGATGCGGTGCTCATCCTGGAAGGCGAGGACGGCACCATCGTCGATGCCAATCAGCAGGCCCTCTCGTTGATGCGGGTCGCCGCAGGCGGCCTGGTCGGCCGCACCCTGCCCCGGCTGTGCGCCGAACCGGCGGTGGCGGCCCGGTTGTGCCGTCCGCCGGCTGATCCCGGCGCTCAACCCGGCGTGCAGACGCTCGGCATCATCGCGGATGACGGTACGGCCATCGATACGGAAACGACCGTATCGTGGTTGATGCTTCCGGATGGCCGGAAGATCGCCCAGGTGGTGGTGCGCGACATCAGCGAACGTCAGCGGGCCCTGGCTGAGGCGCTGGCCGGTCAACGGGCCAAGACCGCCTTCCTGGCGACCATGAGCCATGAATTGCGCACCCCGCTCAACGGCATCCTGGGATTGGCCGAGGTGCTGGAACGTGGGGGCTTGGATCCCCGGCAGCGTGAACTGATGGGGCTGTTGCGGACCAGCGCGGTGCGCCTGCTGGAACTGCTCACCAATGTGCTGGAATACAGCCGGCTGGATGCCGGTTCCGGTTTTGCGGTCGCGGATGCGTTTTCGCCCCGGGTGCTGGTGGATGATCTGGTGGCCTCCGCGGCGGTGGGTGCGGCCTGCAAGCACATCGACATGTCGGCTGCGATCGCAAACGAGACGCCGGCCAAGGTGCTGGGTGATCCCGCCCATCTGCGCCTGGCGCTGGGGCATATCATCGCCAACGCCGTGAAGTTCACCGCTTCCGGCGGCGTGAGCGTCGCGGTCCGGGTCGTGTCGCAGGATGAACAGCGGGTGCGTCTGGCCTTTGCCGTCACCGACACCGGCATCGGCATCCCGCCGGAACGCTGCCGGGACCTGTTCAAGCCCTTCACCCAGGTCGATGCCTCATCGACCCGCGGTTATGAAGGTTCGGGCCTGGGACTCGCCATCGTCGAGCGCGCTGTCGCCGGCATGGGTGGCACGGTCGCCGTCACCAGTGCCCCGGGTGCCGGCAGCACCTTCACCATCGAACTCTCGCTCGCGTTGTCGTGATCCCGCCACGCCGGTCCTGATGGCGGTACGTGGCATTCCGCGGCTTCGCATTGACGCCATCACCGACGGGTCTATTACCAGCCCCGCGCCTGCGCGCCTGGAATGTCCGGACCTGCCTTTGCCGGCAGCCAGGGCGGCCCCGACCGCGGGCCGCTGGATCGAATAGGTGATTTCCCCGTGGTGTAACGGTAACACTAGAGATTTTGACTCTCTCATTCCTGGTTCGAATCCAGGCGGGGAAGCCAGCAACGGACCGGCGGCGCAGGATTCTGCGCCGCCGGTTTCCTTTTCTCAGCTCGCCAGCTTGAGGTCGTGCGCCTGCGCCACGCCGGGACAGAACAGGGCGCCGTGGCGGGTGTTGAGGCCGGCGCGCAGGTCGGGGAGTTCCTCCAGCAGGCGCAGCAGGCCCACGGGTCCGGCGGCGGCGAGGCGCTGAACATAGGGCAGGGTGGTGTTGGTGAGGGCCAGGGTCGCGGTGCGGGCGTAGGCGCCGGGCATGTTGGTGACGCAGTAGTGGAGCACGCCTTCGGCGGTGAAGGTCGGTTCGGTGTGGGTGGTCGGGCGCGAGGTTTCGGCGCAGCCGCCCTGGTCGATGGCGATGTCGACGAACACCGAACCGGGGCGCATGGTGCGGAACAGTTCGCGGGTCAACAGCCGGGGGGCGCGGGCCCCGGGGACGAGCACGGCGCCGATGAGCAGATCGGTGGTGGGCAGCAGATCGCGCAGGGCGTGGTGAGAGGAGAACGCGGTGCGCAGGTCGCCGTGCAGGTGCAGATCGAGGGAACGCAGGCGTTCCACGTCGATGTCGAGCACGGTGACCTCGGCCCCCAGGCCCAGGGCCATGCGCGCGGCGTTGACGCCGGCGGTGCCGGCTCCGACCACGGTGACGCGGGCGGGCAGCACGCCGGGCACACCGCTCACCAGCACCCCGGAACCGCCCTGGGCCGAGCCGAGGTGGTGGGCCCCGACGATGGTGCTCATGCGGCCGGCGATCTCGCTCATGGGTTCCAGCAGGGGCAGACGCTTGGCGATCTGCACGGTTTCATAGGCGAGAGCGGTGGTCTGGCTGGCCAGCAGCCGTTCGGTGAGGATGCGGTTGGCGGCGAGATGCAGGAAGGTGAACAGCAGCAGGCCCGGGCGCAGGAACGCGTATTCCGCCGCCAGCGGTTCCTTGACCTTCACCACCAGGTCCGCGCTCCAGGCGTCGGCGGCGGTGGCGACTAGGGTGGCACCGGCATTCAGGTATTGCTCGTCGTCGAAGCCGGCCCCCAGGCCGGCCCCGCGTTGCACCAGGATGTCGTAGCCGGCCGTATGCAGGGTCTGGACGCCGGCCGGGGTGATGGCGACACGTTGTTCGCGCGGAGTGATTTCAGTGGGGACGCCGATACGCATGGATGGCTCCTGGGATCGGAAGGGACGCGGGTTTCCTATACCTGCTGGCGCGCCCAGGAATAGTTGCCTGGTGCAACTTCGACATCAGACCCCGTCCGCCCGGGAGGCCAGTTCCACGAGCAAGACCGCCAGCCGTGCCCGTCCGGTTCCATTCAGCCCGTCCGGTGCGTAACGCAGACGGCGGTGCAGGGCGATGGCCTCGTCCCGTTCCGGGGACGGCGGCAGGGGCAGCCGGGCCAGCCAGCGGGCGGGGGTTTCGCCGGGTTGACGCGGCGGGTGATCGGGATGCCGGGCGGCGAGCGTGGCCAGCCAGGCGTGCAGTTCCCGGTCGAGCGCATCACGGGCGGGAGCTGCATCGCGGGCAGGGCGGATCCGTCGCCAGCGGCTGCCGCGCACCTGGCGCCAGGCGATCCAGGCCAGCACCAGGAGTCCACCGAGGAACAGCCCGCCGGTCCAGTCCGCCAACCCTTCACGCAGGCGGGCCAGGGCGAACCACCCGCTGTCCAGGGTGTCGCTGAGAGGTTCGTACCATGCCGCCGCATCGGCTTCGGTGGCGTGCCAGACGGCAGGTGTGGTGTCGACGCTGATCCAGCGATGACCGTCGTAGGCCAGGCACCATGCATGCACATCGCGTCCCCGTGCGGTCCAGGCCCGTGCGCCGGCGGGCGTCGGCGCATAGCCGATGGCGTAGCGTGTCGGCAGGCCGCCGGCGCGCAGCAGCAGAGCGGTGGCGGTGGCGTAGTATTCGCAATGGCCGGCGCGGGTGGTGCCCAGGAACCGCCGGAGCGGAGTGGAGCCGGGCGGCGGCTGGTCCTGCCAGCGGGTGTAGCGGAAGCCCTGTTCGCGGAACCACCGTTCGACCCGGGCGATGGCGGCCCCGGGGGGCAGGGTGGCGAGTTCCAACTCGCGGGCGAGGGCCGTGAACGTGTCCCGTTCCTGGGGGGCCAGGGTGGCGAGTTCCCGGTCGGCGGGACTTGGCGGGGCATCCAGGCCGGGGCTTTCCGGATCGTCGGGGGCGGCGGGTGGAGAGACCTCGTAGCGCGCCAGGCCGCCGGCATCGAGCAGACGCACCGCGCCCAGGCGGTTCACCATCACGGAACCAGGGCTCGACAGATGCAGCCGGGCGCCCTCATCCGGCAAGGGGAGAGGGCTTTCGCCTTGGCTGGTGAAGCGGGCGATGTGCAGGGCGTGCGGCAGGGGATCGGCGGCGAGATGGCTGCCGTCGAGGGCGTTGAAGGCGGTGTCGGCGGTGCTCCAGACGGTGCCGGAAAAGCGGGTGAACACCGCCTCGCGCAACAGGCCCGGGGCGGGGCCGTCGTCGTCCCGTTCCAGGCGCAGGATGATCCGTGCCGACCAGGTGAGTTCACCGATCATGCCCAGGGCGGTGGTGCGGCGCACCTGTCCGGTGCTGTCGCCGCCACCGCCGCCCGCGCGGTTGAGCAGACGTTCCTCGACCGCCTGCCACGCGGTCCGCACCGCCCGGTGCCCATGACGTGCGGCCCAGGCGGCCCCCAGCAGCGCCAGGATCAGCAGGCTCCAGGTCACCACGCCATAGCGGCGGTTGCGTCCGGGCCACAACGCCAGCAGCACGGCGAGCGCCAGCAGCGGCGGGTAGGCGTCGCGGTGGTCCGCCGCCGCGGTCGAGGCGAACAGCGTTGCCACCAGCAGGATCAGCCCCGGTTGCACCGGCTGGTCGATCCACGGTGGCAGTTCTATCTGCGACCGGCGTCTGGCCTGGGCCTGGGCGTACATGCTGAAGGTGCGCCAGGGCAGGGTGGGCGTGCGGCTCCAGGCGTGCGCCAGGACGAAGGGGAACAGCACGAACGGCAGCCAGCGCACGAAAGTCAGCGCGGTGGTGCTGGCGCGGCGGGCGCCATCGTTGGTGGGATCGGCGATGAAGGCCTGGATGCCGTCCACGCCCTGCCGCCCCAGGATGAGATAGAACACCACCGCCACGAAAAGCACGGCGGTGGCGTTCCAGAGCCGGGTGAAGTCCTCGCTCCGGATGTCGAGCCGCGGCCGCAGCAGGCGTGGCGCTTCCAGCAGCGCGGCCATGCCCAGCGCCAACAGCAGCCAGTCGCACTGCCAGCCCCACAGGGCCAGGGCGGGAACGAGCCAGGGGCGGGGCGGTGTCATGGCGCGGCCCCGTCCGCCAGACGCGCCAGCCCGTCGCCGATGGCTCCGCAGGTCAGAACCACCAGCCGGTCGGGCCGGTCCGCGTCCGCCACCTCCGGGGCCGGCGCACCCGGTGCCAGCACCACCAGCACCAGCGTCGGCACCTGCGCCACGCGCAGTTGACGCACCAGCGCCTGCCGGGATTCATCCCATGCCAACAGCACCAGCACGCAGCCGCCCATGCTGCCCTGATGCTGTGCCACCAGCGCTGCCAGTTCCGCATGGTGGGGTGTGCGCTGGGGCGCGATGGCGGCGAGGTGGTCGAGCAACGCCACGCTGCGGTCCTGGCCGTTGCCCGGACCCGGCCCGGACGCCAGATGCGCGGGCGTGGGGGCCACCAGCAGCAGATCCACCAGCGTATCCTGGTCCGGCAGGGTCAGCACGAACGACGCCGCCACCGCCACCGCCTCCTCGAAACGGTCCTCGGCCCCGGCCGGGCAGGTGGTGTCGAGCACCAGCGCGTGGCGCACGGTCCACTCGTCGGCGAACTCCTTCACCACCAGTTGTCCCGTGCGTGCCGTGCTGCGCCAATGCACGCGTTTGAGGGGGTCGCCCCGGCGGTAGTCGCGCAGGGCGGTGAACTCGTCGCTGTCGCCGGTGCCGCCCGCCAGGGCCGTGCCTCCCGGCTGGTAGCGATGCCCGCCCGGCAGGGTGAACGCCGGCAGGGCGAAGCGCCGGGGCAGCACCAGGATGGCGGGCGGTTGCGGTCCCGGCAGCACGCTTGCGGGCACCAGCGCCCGCAGCAGCCGGCAGGGATCACCGACGCCGAGGCAGGGGCGGCCCAGGACGAGCCGGCCCCGACGCCAGGCGGTGATCGGCACCGTGATGGTGACGTCCTCGCCGCCGGCCAGATCCGGCACCGGCACCGCGGGATTGCGGGCGGGCAGCAGGCTGAGCGCCGACGGTCCCACCCGCTGCCGGCGGGCGAGCATCTGCCGTTGCAGGTGACGCACGATCACCGCCGGGGCGGGCGGCGTCTCGTGCAGTGTTTCCAGATAGTCCAGCCCCCGCTGCGGGCCCCTGCCAGAGTGGCGCAGAGTGACATCAAGGGCGAACGCTTCGCCCGCCATCACCCGCACCGGATGACGCCGGCGCACGCTGAGGCCCCGGGGTCCACCCGGTCCCCGGGCGGCGAGGTGCGCCGTCAGCCAGCCGCCGGCCAGCAAAGCCATCAGAAACAGCGCGACCGCCAGCCCCATGGTGTGCCCAGGGCTGGCGGTCGCGCCGGTCAGCCCCGTCGCCACGATCACCAGCAGACCCGCCGGGGTGAAGCGCCGTTGGACCCACCGCACCGGGTGCAGGCTGCGCCGATAGCCCCACGCCAGCAGACGCCATCCGGTTGCAGAAGCGAGGCGGGGCACGCGCATGGCCGGACTCAGGCCGGGACCGGGAGCCGGGCGACGAGGTCCGCTATCAACGTACGCGGATCCAGTCCCGCTAGGCTGGCCTGGGGTTCCAGGGTCAGCCGGTGCGCCAGCACCGGACCGGCGAGTTCCTGGATCGGTTCCGGGGTGACGAAATCCATGCCGTCGATGAGCGCCAGGGCCTGGGCGCAGCGCATGAGCGCCAACGAAGCGCGCGGACTGGCCCCCAGGCGCACGCCCGGCAGGGCACGGGTCTGGGCTACGAGCCGCACCAGATATTCCCGCAGTTCCGCGCTGATCGGCAGCGCATGGGCGGCGCGCCGCACCTGCATCAGCTCGTCGAGGGTCAGGCAGGGTTCCAGGCGGTCGAGGGGATGCGTCGTGAGCTGGGCCTCCAGCATGGCGCATTCATCCGCCAGATCGAGATACCCCAGACGCAGTTGCAGGGCGAAGCGGTCCACCTGCGCTTCCGGCAGGGGATAGGTGCCGCGGAACTCGACCGGGTTCTGGGTGGCGATGACCAGGAACGGATCCGGCAGCGCCCGGCGCGCGCCCTCGACGCTGACCTGGCCTTCGGCCATGGCTTCCAACAGCGCGGACTGGGTGCGAGGGGCCGCCCGGTTGATTTCGTCCGCGAGCAGGAAATTGGTGAAGATCGGCCCGTCGTGGAACACGAACGCGCCGGTCTGCTGGTGATAGACCTCGACCCCCAGGATGTCCGACGGCAACAGGTCGGGCGTGAACTGGATGCGGGTGAAACGCCCATGCACCGCCCGCGCCAGCGCTTTCGCCAACGTGGTCTTGCCGGTCCCCGGCACGTCATCGAGCAGCACATGCCCGCCGGACAGGAACGCCGCCAGCAGATGCCGGATGGTGGTGTCCTGGCCGCGCATGACGGTGCCCAGGGCGTGGCGCAGGCGGCGGATGGCATCGGCGGGAGCGGGAGCGGCGGTCATGACCACAAGCCTTACGCCCGGTCGGACGCGGGGACAAGACGCGGCTGCGCAACCCGGCTCATCCGGTCCCGACTGGCACCCGCATCCGACCGCCTACCCTGCCGCCATGCCCGCCCAGTTGCCGCTCATCGACCCGGCCGAACTCGCCCGGCTGCACAGCCTGGCGGTGGCGGCGCGGCTGGTGGTCGAAGGGCTCCAGAGCGGCGCGCATCGCAGCCCCCATCGCGGCCAGTCGGTGGATTTCGCCGATCACCGGTCCTATGTCGCGGGCGACGATCTGCGCCATCTCGACTGGAAGGTGCTGGGCCGTTCCGACCGCCTGATGATCAAACGCTACGAGGCGGAAACCGATCTCGGCTGCACCCTGGCGGTGGATGGCAGCGCCAGCATGGCCTATCAGGGCTCCCGCGCCGCCTGCACCAAATACCGCTATGCCGCCGTGCTCGCCGCAGCGATGGCCTATCTGGTGCTGCAACAACAGGACCGCGCCGGGCTGATCCTGTTCGGTGACGCGCTGGTGGCGGACCACCGCCCGGCGCGCCAGGGCCAGTTGGAGCGCATCTGCCGCGCCCTGGAACAGCACGTCCCCGCCGGCGGCACCGAACCCGGCAAGGGCCTGGATCATCTCGCCGCCCCGGCGGTGCACCGCGGTCTGCTGGTGCTGATGTCGGATTTCCTCACCGCCCCGGCGGTGATCGCGGCCACCATCGACCGCCTGCGCCACCGGGGCCACGACTGCGCCCTGGTGTGGGTGCTCGACCGGGACGAGACGGATCTGGAGATCGGCGATTCGACCCGTTTCGCCGGACTCGAAGGCGACGGCGATCTGGTGGCGGAACCGCGCAGTCTGCGGCAGGCCTACCGCGACCAGGTCGAAGCCCACCGCCACGCTTTGCAGACCCTGGCCCGCAGCCGGCGTCTCGCCTTCACCGCCTGCACCACGGACGAGGCGCCCTCCCTTGCGCTCAACCGCCTGCTCATGGCCCTGCATGAGAACCGGCGGTAGTCGGCGGGTTCGGAAGTGGGGCCGCAAGTCGGACCACCCGCTGACGCGCCGATCGGGTTCCTGCCGTGGTTCTGGCGGCTGTCTGCATCATGCATCTTCGGGCCTTCCGGACTTCCGGACTTCCGGACTTGGGGACTCTGGTAATAGTCCCCCGCCCCACCCCTGACCTGAAACATCCCGTATGACCACCTACGCCGTCATCATGGCCGGAGGCTCCGGCACCCGCTTCTGGCCCCTCAGCCGCAACGCCCGTCCGAAACAGCTCGTCAACATCGTGGGCGAGACGACCATGATCCAGGCGACGGTGGCGCGACTCCAACCGCTCATCCCGGCGGAACGCGTGCTGGTGGTGACCACGGCGGCCCTGGCGGCCGAGACGCGCCGGCAACTGCCCATGCTCAAGCCCGAGCACATCATCGCCGAGCCCATGGGCCGCGACACGGCGGCGGCGGTGGCCCTGGCGGCGGTGGTGGTCGAGCGCCTCCACCCCGGCGCGACCATGATCCTGCTGCCGGCGGACCAGGTCATCAGCCCGGTCGACGAGTTCCAGAAATGCCTCGCCGCCGGCGTCTCCATGGCCGAGCGTGGCCGCCTCGTCACCTACGGCATCCAGCCCCGGTTCCCCGCCACCGGCTACGGCTACATCCGCGTCGGCGAACAACAGGCCGAGATCGCCGGCGTGGCCATCAACCGGGTGCAGAGCTTCGTCGAAAAGCCCGACGAACCCCGGGCCAAGGAATACCTGCGCTCGGGCGACTACCGCTGGAACGCCGGCATCTTCACCTGGACCACCACCACCGTGCTGCGCGAACTGTCGCTGCATTGTCCCTGGCTGACCGAAGCCCTCGCCCCGCTCGCCGCCCATTGGGGCACGCCCGGTTTCGACGCGGCCCTCGCCGCCATCTACCAGAACCTCAAGCGCATCTCCATCGACTACGCGCTGATGGAAAAGGCGGCCGAGATCAGCGTCGTCACCGCCACCTTCACCTGGGACGACGTGGGCTCGTGGGACGCGCTCTATGACCACCTGCCCATGGACGACAGCGGCGTCATCGCCCGCGGCGACATCCTGGCCCAGGACTGCCGTGACGTGCTGATGATCAACGAAGGCCATCAGAAACTGGTCGGCGTGGGTCTCGCCCACCTGACCGTGGTCGCCACCCGCGACGCCATCCTGATCGTCCCCAAAGGCCGCAGCCAGCAGGTGAAGCACGTGGTCGATGCGTTGAAGGCGCAGGGACGGACCGAACTGCTGTAAACGTCGGCTGATGGTTGATGGCTGATGGAGGGGGTCGGTGATGAACCGGCCCCCGTTCGTTCACCCGGACCGCGACCCCATGGGTCGCCGGATCCCTATCCATCACGGCGACCCATGGGGTCGCGCTCCGAGTGGAATTCGGTCCGCACGGTGACCTGACGTGGTGACGCGCAGAACGGCCCAGCGATGGATCGACCATCCGTGTCGTCTTGGGGCCTGTCACACTCTTCATGCCGAAGGCATGGCAGCCTGTAGCCGGTGGTTAAGCGCAGCGACACCACCGGAAACACATCCACCCGATCAACCGTATCCCAGAGGGATGCTAGCCGTCATCTTCCTTTATTTGTCGACGGAGTGAGAACGAAGGGCTGATTTTTTTATGGCATTACAAATGCACAGGGTTGAGCCAATAGCACACGCTTCTGTGAGTACGAATAGGGGAAATTGAGATATGCAGCTATTTATGATCTGAAATGACCAGCAATGTGCGTAGAGATCGCCGTCAGTGGGATTTTTTAGATAGTTCGAAATACTGACGTATTCCATGGCACAGAAAGCGGAAAAAACCGCCGTCGCCACACTTATGACGGAGATTTTGCAAACTCGGTCATTGGGTGATTTCATGCATTGTCATCATCCCAAAAACGCCGCCACCTGTGGCTTCAGTTCGGCGTGGTTCTCGACCACGGTGAACTGGGGGAAGTCGCGCTTCACGGCTTCGGACGGGTGGAACAAAATACCGCGATCAGCCGCGCCCAGCATCGACGTATCGTTGTAGCTGTCGCCGATGGCCAGGGTGCGGAACCTGATCGAGCGGAAGGATTCGATGGCGGCACGTTTCTGGTCCGGCATGCGCAACTGGTAGCCGGCGATGCGACCGGCGGCGTCGATGTTCAGGGTGTGGCAGAAGATGGTCGGCCAGCCGAGCTTCTTCATCAGGGGTTGGGCGAACTGGGCGAAGGTGTCGCTCAGGATGATGAGCTGGGCCTGGGTCCGCACCCAGTCCAGGTAGTCCTTGGCGCCGGGCAGGGGGTCGAGGCCGGCGATGACGTCCTGGATGGTGTCGATGCGGATGCCGTGCCGGTCGAGGATGTCCATGCGGTAGTGCATGAGCTTGTCGTAGTCCGGCTCGTCGCGGGTGGTGCGACGCAGTTCAGGGATGCCGGTGCGCTCCGCCACGCCGATCCAGATCTCCGGGACCAGCACGCCTTCGAGGTCCATGGCGACGATGGTGGGGACGTGGGACATGAGGCGCTCCTTGCAAGGCGCGACACCGTGGCCGACGAGCGTCGGGGTGCAAGCCGCCGGGTGGGACGGATGCGACGGCTGGGGCTGGCAAGGTGATGAACCGGTTGGCGACGTCTTGTCGGGAGAGCCGATGGGAAATCGGCGGTCCCAGGAGGTCTTCCCGGGGATGTTTTGTCGGGAGAGCCGATGGGAAATCGGCGGTCCCAGGACGTCTTCCCTGGGACCGCCGATTTCCCATCGGCATCGCCATGTTCGCCGGAGCGACGACGGGATTCCGGACCCGGGCGTTCAGCCCACCATCGGCGGCCACAGGCCCAGCGGCGTCAGCAATCCCCGCAGGGTGGCAGGCAGGCGGGCGAGCAGGGTCTCGGCGTCGTAGCAGGGGCCTTGCTCCTGCCATAGTTCGTCGCCCGCCACGGTCAGCCACAGCACCGCCAGCCGGGCCGCGTCGAACGGGGTGGCGCCCCGCGCCAGCAGTCCCGCCGCCAGCCCCGCGAGGACGTCGCCGGTGCCGCCCACCGCCAGCCGGGGATTGCCACGGGGATTGTGCTGCCATTGCCAGCCGTCGGTGACGAGATCGACCGTGCCCTTGGCCAGCAGCACGCGGTCGGGGCGGGCGAAGGCGTGCAGGGTCTCCTCGTCGGCGTGGCCGCCCAGCAGCGTGCGGGCCTCGGCCCGGTGCGGGGTCACCAGCACGCGGGAGGTGCCCTCGGGCAGGTCACGGATGAGATCGTCGCAGGCGGCGATGCCGTCCGCATCCACCACCACCGGCACGCCCATCTCGCAGGCCAGGCCGAACACCTGGCGGGCGGCCTCGACGCTTTCGCCGTGGCGGCCCAGACCCGAACCGATCAGCACGGCGCTGGCCCGCACCAGCAGGGCGGTGAGGGCCGAGTTGTCGGCGGGTTCCAGCACCCGGCCGGGCTGGCGGTGAAAGACGATGGTCGGGGGCAGTTTCGGCCCCCGCGTGGTCCAGGCCCGCACCAGATCGCAACCGGTCATCACCGCGCCCCGGCAGGCCAGTTCCAGGGCGCCGGGGAACACGCCGCCGCCCACCACCAGCAACTCGCCGTGCATGCCTTTGTGGGCGGTGCGTTTGAGCGCCGGAAACCGGCGCATGACGTTGGGTTGGATGTCCTGCCACGCCGCCGGGCGGATGCCGATGTCCACGGTCTTGAATTCACCCAGGCCCGGCTGGTTGAGCAGGTCCCGTTTGGCGAGCTGGAAGCAGAGCGTGAGGATCGCCGGCAGCATCAGTTCGCTGCCCAGGCCGGTGGGGATGTCCGCCGCCAGGATGGGGGCGCGCAGTTCGCGCAGGCGGACCAAAGCCCCGGCGATGGGTTCGAGCGGTCGCCCGCTGGAACCGGTGCCGAGGATGCAATCGACCACCAGCGTAGGCGGTTCGTCCTCGACCGGTCCGCCGACGCGCAGGACTTCGGGCGGCAAGGCCCCGGCCTGTTTGCGGCACAGGGGCGAACGGGGTTCGGTCACCGCCCACACCGCGACCTTGCGGCCGATGCCCGCCAGCAACCGGGCGCACACATACCCGTCGCCGCCGTTGTTGCCGGGGCCGCAGGCGATGAGGATGGCCCCGCTGGGGGCCAGCCGGGACGCCTCGTGCGCCAGCGCCGCGCCGGCGTTCTCCATCAACTGCGCGAGATCCTGACCCAGCGCGATCGCGGCTTCGTCGATCAATGCCGTTTCGGAACACGGGATGAGCGGCTGGGGCAGGACCATGGCGGGGCAGGATGCCTCTTGCGGCCGGCATCGGCAAGCAGGACGTACACCTGTGCTGATGGAGTGTCTGAATGGTGGCCGGGAGGGCGTCGCAGGCAGGCACCGGGTGGTCAGGCGCATAACAGAGGGCTGCGGTTCCCGTATATCCGCAGGTCTTCGCTTCCGTTGTCCCATCCCAGGATTGCCGTCATGTCCAGACTGGTCGTGCTGTTGGGGCTCATCGCCCTTGCCGTTGGAGCGGAGCCGGCCGCGGGCGATGCGCTGCCCCTGGATGCCGCCCAGGTGCGGCTGCTGCCGGGCAGTCCGTTTGCCGAACGGCAGGAACTGCACCGCACCGGCTATCTCGCATCCTTCGACCCCGACCGGTTGCTGGTCGGCTACCGCGCCTTGGCCAAGCTGCCCCAGCCGACCCCGACTCCGGAAGCCTACGGCGGATGGGATCGGGGCTTCATCCGCGGTCACATGGCCGGTCATTACCTGTCGGCGGCGTCGCGCATGGCGGCGGCCACCGGCGACGAGGGGTTCCGCCGCAAGGTCGACTACCTCGTCGATCAACTCGCCGCCTGCCAGCGCGCCCTCGGCCAGAACGGCTACCTCGCGGCCTTTCCGGTCATCGCCTTTGACCATCTCGAAGGACGGAGCCGGGAATCCGGGGGCGTGGTGGTGCCCTATTACACCTGTCACAAGATCCTCGCCGGTCTGCTCGATGCCTATCATTACCTGGGCAACCGGCAGGCGCTGACGGTGGCCGAAGGCCTGGCCGGCTGGGTCGAGCAACGCCTCGCCGGGCTCACGCCGCAACAGCTCGACGCCTGCTTCCGCACCGACGGCTCGCGCAATCCGCATAACGAGTTCGGCGCCATGGCGGATGCCCTCGCCCGCTTGGCGGAACTGACCGGCGACGCGCGTTGGCTGACGTTGGCCGGGCGTTTCAACCGTGACTGGTTCATCGCCCCCTTGCTCGCCGGCGAGGACCGCCTGGCCGGTCTGCACGCCAACACCCACGTCGCGCAGGCGCTGGGTATCGCCCACCGGGGCCGCCTCGCCCATGACGCGCGGGAGCTGAACGCGGCCCGCGCCTTCTGGACGCTGGTGACGACCCGGCATTCGTTCGCCATCGGCGGCAATTCCTTCAAGGAGTGGTTCGACGCTCCCGGTGTCGAGGCCGGGCCGAGCATCCACGAGCACCGCAGCCTGCCGCCCACCACGGCGGAAAGCTGCAACACCCAGAACATGCTGTCCCTCACCCAGCAGTTGTTCGCCGCCGCGCCCCGGGCCGCCTATGGGGCCTTCAGCGAGCGTGCGCTGACCAACCACCTGCTGGTGACCATCGCTCCGGACAGCGGTCGGGTCACCTATTTCCTGCCCCTGGGCGGCCACTTCCGCACCTATCTCACCGATACGTTCTGCTGTGTCGGCACCGGCATCGAGAACACCGCCCGCTACAACGAAATGATCTACGCCGCCAATGCGGAACATCTGTGGGTCAACCTGTTCATCCCGTCCCGCGCCACCTGGACGGCGGGCGGCCTGGTCCTGCGGCAGGAGGGTTTCCCGCCCTTTGCGCGCACGGTGCGCCTGACCATCGAACAGGGTGCCGCCCAGCCGCGCACCCTGTCGTTCCGCGTGCCGGAATGGCTTGACGCGCCGTTCGCCTGGACGCTCAACGGCGTGCCGCAAGCGACGGCGGGCGTGGCGGACGGCTACCTGACCGTGCGCCGGACCTGGGTCGCCGGCGATACGGTGGGGTTGAGCCTGTCCGCCGGCCTGCGTCTGGAGCGCGCCATGGATCGCCCTGATCTGGTGGCCGTGTTCCACGGCCCGGTGCTGCTCGCAGGCCGTCTGGGGCGCGACGGGATGGACCGGATCAAGGGCGGGGACACCGGTGGTTTGGACGCCCACCTGGCGCAGCCGGCGGCTCCGGTGCCCGCCATCCTCAATGCATCCGATGATCCCGCCGTCTGGCTGGAACCGGTGGACCGGGCCGCTCTCACCTACCGGGTCCACGGTGCCGGTCCCGCCGATGGCATCGTCTTCATGCCGCTCTACGCCCTGCATCACGAACGCTACGCCGTCTATTGGCCGCGCACCGCGGGTGCCGCGACGGGATCGGCGACCGCCGTCGTCGCCGATCCCCGGCAGGTGGACCGTGTGCAGTTCGGTGATGCCGGCAGCGAGCAGGCGCACGACGTGCGTCGGCAGGGCGGCATCCTCACCGCTGCGCTCGTCATCCAGGCCGACCAGCGGCTCGAACTCGTCTGCGACTACGGCGCAGGAACCGCCGCGCACCGGATCGAGCTCCAGGTCAACGGCGTGGTCGTGGCGACGGAGGATCTCGCCGCTGGCGCAGCGTGCACGGTGCGTCACCTCCTGCCGTCGTCGGCCCTCGTCGGCCAGCAGAACCTCAGCCTGCGAATCCAGGGGCCGGATGGGACGGCGCTCGACCGTCTGCGGATGGTGACCGTCCTGCGCACACCATGACCTGATGGCGGCGGCTCCGTTCGGAACGCCCGCCATCCGGCCAGCGGGGAGGCCAGGCGCTTCCCGTCACCCGCACAAACATCAGGGCGGCGCAGATTTCTGCGCCGCCCTGATGCGTCGATAACCAAGCCCGGAGGGGATCAGCTCAGGACGTTCTCGGTGAACACCTGCACCACCGCTTCGGGGGTGGGGGCATCGCGCAGGGCGTCGCGGAACTCGTCGTTCATCAGTTTACGCGCCAGCTTGGCGAACACGCGCATGTGGGCGTCGGCGCCTTCGGCGGGGCGGATGGCGAGCATGGCGGCGATGTGGACGGGTTCGCCGTCGAGGGACTTCCATTCCAGCGGATTGCGGAAGCGGGCGACCACCACGGCGCTGGCGGCGAGGGCGTCGCTCTGGCAATGGGGGATGGCGAAACCGTGGCCGATGCCGGTGGAATAGACGCCTTCGCGCTTCCAGATGGCTTCTTCGACGCTCTGGGGATCGACCGTGCGACCGGCGACGTGCAGGGTTTCGATCATCGCCTTGATGGCGTCCTCCTTGGACGTGGCATCGCAGTCGAGCACCACCAGTTCCGGCGCGACCAGGGGGGCCTTGGCGTTGGACACCGGATGCTTGTCGAGGTGGGCGAAGACCGCCGCCGCGTCGTCGAGATCACAGCACAGGCCGGCCAGTTCGGCACAGCGGGCGGCGTCGAGGCCGGCGAGAGCGGACTTGGCTTCGGCCACGCGGGGCGGCGACATGCTCAGTTCGTCGATGCCCAGGCCGACCAGCAGGGGCAGCAGTTTGACGCGACCCGCGAGTTCGCCGCAGATGGCGACGGTACGACCGGCGGCGTGGCCGTCGGTGGCGATCTTGCGCAACACGCGCAGGAACGCCGGGTGGGCGTCGTTCTCGGCCTTGGACACGGCGGGATTGCCGCGGTCGGCGGCAAAGATGTATTGGGCGAGATCGTTGGTGCCGACGCAGAAGAAGTCGGAAACGCGGCCCAGCACGTCCATATGCATGACGGCGGCGGGGACTTCGACCATGATGCCGATGGCGATGTCGGCGCGGTGCGGGACGCCGGCGGTGCGCAGCTCCTCGGCGGCCTCGGTCACCATGCGGCGGACCAGGACGACTTCGGCCTGTTCGGCGACCATGGGGATCATGATGCGGATGTTGCCGTGCACGGCGGCGCGCAGGATGGCGCGCAACTGGGTGCTGATCAGGCCCGCATGCTGGGCGTACAGACGCACGCCGCGCACGCCGAGGAAGGGGTTCTCCTCTTTGGGCAGGGGCAGCCAGGCGATCTGCTTGTCGCCGCCGATGTCGATCAGGCGGATGGTGACGGGATGCTTGCCGAAAGCCTCGGCCACGGTGCGGTAGGTCTCGTACTGCTGGTCTTCGCTGGGCGGGGTGTCGTGACCCAGGAACAGCATTTCCGTGCGGAACAGGCCGACGCCTTCCGCGCCGCCCTTGACCGCACCGGCGGCTTCTTCGGCCCCGGCAAGGTTGGCTTCGATGGCGACGGCCTTGCCGTCGGCGGTGGTGGCGGCGCCGGAGGCTGCCGTGTCCAGGCGGGCGCGACGGCGGGCCGCCCCATCGCGTTCCAGCGCGTAATAGCGGGCGACGGCACCGCTCGGCGTGGCGGCGACCAGGCCGCGACGACCATCGAGGAGGAGGGCGGTGCCGGGCGCGGCATCCACCACGGCACCGACCACGCAAGGCACGGCGAAGGAGCGGGCGAGGATCGCGGTGTGACCGGTCGCTGCGCCGTGCTTGAGCACGATGCCCTTCAGGAAGGTGCGGTCGAGGGCGAGGAAATCAGACGGCGAGATGTCGTCGGCCACGACCACGGACGGCACGGTCAGGCGCGGCGCGGCCACGGCGGTGATGCCGCCGGGGATGACCAGCAGCAGGCGGCGGGCCAGGTCGCGCACGTCGGCGGCGCGGGCCGCCAGATAGGGATTGTCGGAAGCGGCGAGCTGGGCGGCATCGGCGAGGCCGATCTTCAGCACGGCTTCGGCGGCATGGGCACCAGCGGTGATGGCGGCGCTGACGCGGGCCTGCCACGCGCTGTCGTCGAGCATGGCGGCGTGGGCTTCGAGCACGCCCCGTTCGGTGCCGGAGGCGGTGCGGATGGCTTCGGCCAGTTCGCTGTCGATGCGCTGGCGGGCGACGTTGAAGGCCGACTGGGCCTGGGCCTCGGTGCCGCGGTTGAAGGCGGGCAGGGCTTCGGGCAGACCGCCGCCAAAGGCGACCAGGGCGCCTTCGCCGATGCCATCGCTGACGCCGGTGCCGATCCAATGCTTGGCCTGGGTCGATTCCAACAGACGAGGCACCACGGTGCCGAGACGGTTGGCGACCGGCGCGGCCTGGGGCAGGGCGTCGTCGCAATGCGGGAACTCGTTGGCGATCCACTGCTGGAACGCGGAACCGAGGGTTTCGGCGTTGTCGCCAGAGACCACGGCCTCGCATTCGTCGCCCTTGCGCGCATCCAGCGAGACCAGCGCCATGACATCGGTCAGCTTGGCCTGGCGGCCGCTGCGGAGGTTGGCGAGGGTCGCCTCCAGGCCGTGGCTGCGGGCGTATTCGCGCAACACGGTCGACGGACGGGCGTGCAGGCCGTTGGGCAGGGGCATGGTGAAGCGGAACGAGAAGGGCATGGCAGACTCAGAGTTCGGCGTTCGGTGTTCGGCGTTCGGCGTTTCAGGTGGGTGGACGTCGAACGGCGGCGCAAACACGAGGAAATTATGGACGAGGCAGGACATTCGCATCGGCATGCGGCGTTCGTGCGTTATCGGCTCAAGGCCGAACACCGAACGCCGCACGCCGAACGTCGTCAGATCTTGGCGAACACGCCGGCGGTGTCCTTGATCGCGGCCTGGACGGGCACTTCGACGATCTTGGCGACCTTGGCGAAGCGGTCGCGCCGCTGCACCGGGATGTCCACGGCGAAGATGGCGGCGTCGGCGCTGGCGATGTCGGCAGCGGTCAGCTCGTTTTCGATGCCCATGGCGCCCTGGGTCTCGACCTTCACGGTGTGACCGAGCTTCTTGCCGATTTTCTCAAGCTGTTCGGCAGCCATGTAGGTGTGGGCGATGCCGGTGGGGCAGGCGGTGATGGCGACGATCTTCATGGATTCATTCCTCGTCTTTGGCGCCGGTGAAGGCGCGCAGCAGGTTGATGGAGATGGCCACGGTGAGAGCGCCGGCGGCCACGGCGAGAATGTAGTTCAGTTTGCCGTCCACGACCGGCAGCACGATCAGGCCACCATGGGGCGCGTGATCGCCGGAACCGCCGAGCATGGCGACGACCGCACCGACCATGGAACCGAACATGATGGCGGGGATGACGCGCAGGGGGTCGCCGGCGGCGAAGGGGATGGCGCCTTCGGTGATGCCCATCGAACCCATGGCGATGGCCGCGAGGCCGGTTTCGCGTTCGCGTTCGCTCCAGTTGGCCTTGGGGAAGAAGCGGCCGATGACGGTCGCCAGGCCGAGGCCCAGCGGGGGGATGCAGATGGCGACGGCGACGGCGCCCATGACCGCGTAGTTGCCTTCCTTGATCATGGCGACGCCAAAGAAGAACGCGGCCTTGTTGACCGGACCACCCATGTCGAAGGCGATCATCGCGCCCAGGATCATGGCGAGGAAGATCTGGTTGCCGCCGCTCATGCTCTTGAGGCCTTCGCCCAGCCAGGTCATGAGGTCGGAAATCGGGGTACCGCAGCACGCAGTACATCAGGCTGCCCACCGCCAGGAGGCGAGCACCGGGATGATCAGGATGGGCATGATGGGGCGGATGAGCTTGGGCGCAGGCAGCTTCTTCAGCAGCATCACGGCGAAGCCGGCGAGCAAGCCGGCGGCGATGCCACCGAGGAAACCAGCGCTGAGTTCCATGGTTTTGGGAACCGTTACGTGCACGGTCTTGCCGTCGACGAGGCCTTCGATGACCTGGGTGCCGATGATTTTGGTGCCGAGGTGGGTGGCGATCCAGCCGCCGACGAAACCGGGGACGAGGCCCGGACGATCCACCATGCCGAAGGCGATGAAGCCAGCGAGCACGGGCACCACGAGGCCCATGGCCGAGCCGCCGATGTTGATGATGATCTGGAGGATCGGGTGGCCGCTGAAATCAGGGCCATCGGCTCCGATCGGGGCGAGGGCGATAGCGGCGGCGATCAGAATGCCGGCGCAAGCCACGAAGGGGATGACGTAGGAGACGCCGGAAAGCAGATATTGCTTCAACGTCAACAAGTAGGCGCGCATGGCGGAACTCCTGGGGCTGGCGGGCACTGTACGGCATGAGTCGGGTCCGCCAGCCGCGGTTCTGGGCTTTCATTTGCATAAAATGATCAGATGGTTTTGGCGATGCCGGGACGGCGCTCATCCCGATGGAGTCGGAGTTTGCGGGTTCATCACGGATAATGACGCCTGTTTGCGTGTGATGCACCCGTGCCGCCGCGATCCATCGGGGATCTCCGGCTCACCCTCAGACCAGAAGGATTGCACTTTATGTCCCATCCTTCGTCGGCGACCACGCCATCTGAACCCACCCGCTCCGGCGGGGCCATGGATGACCACGATCGGGCCTGGGGCCTGTACGCCCTGGCGGCCAGACAAAGCCAGAAGCCGGGGTTGGCGCCGCGGGAAGGGGTGCGGTTGTCCTATGTCGTCCGGGGCGCGGCGCGGCTGAAGCCGGTCGTCCGGCGCGGAGCCGTCCCGGTCCCGGGTGAGGAGGGACGCGAAGTCCAGGCCGGGGACGTGGTGCTGCTCGCGGCCCGGGACGGCATGCAGATGCAGGGCGATGCGACCCGCGGCTGTCTGGCGCATCAGATCGATTTCGCCGGGGATCAGGCGGAACGGATGCTGGCGGTGGCGTCCTTCGCCCCGCTGCCGGCGGTGATCCGGGCCGGATTCGACGAGCATCTGCTCAGCCTGGTGGCCGAGATCATCGAGCTGGGGCGGCTGCGTCCTGCCGGCTGGGTGCGGCTGCAAGCCGGGGCGTTGGCGCATCTGCTCGCCCGTCTTGACGTGGCCCATCGGCAGAGCGCCGCCACCGACCGACGCCATCAACTGGTGCAGGAAGCCCGCATGCTGCTGGTGGACCCGGGACGTGACCGCCTGGATCTGGGCAGCGTGGCGCAGGAGATGGGCGTCGGTTATTCCACGTTCCGCCGGACGTTCCGGGCGAAATCCGGCACCACCCCGCATCAATACCGCCTGAGCCGGCGTCTTGCCCGCGCCCAGCGCCTGCTGACGGACACGGACCTGCCGATCGCCGCCATCGCCGAGGAGCTGGGCTTCAGCTCCCAGGCCTATTTCGCCCGTCTGTTCCGGGGCAAGACCGGATTGTCACCATCCGTGTGGCGCGAGAACCAGCCCCGGAGCGAGCCCGGGGGGCGGGAGCCGTAGCCCGGGTCATGCCAGGAACGAACGGATCACGGTCAGCAGAACGTCGGATTGTTCACGATGGATGGCGTGACCGGCCTCGGGGACGATCTCCAGCCGCGATCCGGGGATGCGCTGGCTCATGTTGGTCATGATGGTGCGGTAGCGGGCATCGGCGGCCCCGGCCATGAGCAGCACCGGCATGCGCAGTTCCGACAGACGCGGCCAGAGGTTGTTGACCTCATCGCTGGAACCGAGGTGGCGCAGGGCGGCCGCCAGACCTTCCGGCTCATGGTTGAGGCGCATGCAGCGCAAGGATTCCGCCACGCTGCGCGGCAGGGGCTTGAAGGGGGCGAGGGTGGGGTTCGCCTGCCACCAGGCGACGAAGGGGCCGATGCCGTCCTCTTCCAGGATCTGGGCGAGCAGTTCGTCGCGTTCCGCGCGCTGGGCCCGCTCGGCGTCGTCCATGATGCCGGGGTTGCTGCTGATCAGCACCAGCCGGCGGATGCGTTCGGGATGGTCCAGCGCCAAGCGCAGGGCGACCCGTCCACCCATGCTGTAGCCAAGCAGATCGAACGGCTCCGACCCCGGCACCTTGGCCAGGAAATCGGCCGCGACGTCCGAAAGGGAGGCGTTGGGAAGGCAGGGCTTCCATCCATGGCCCGGCAGCAGGGGGCAGACCAGTTCCGGGAAATGCGGCGACAGCAGACTCTGCCAGACGAGATCGGTTTCGGTGAAGCCGTGGAGGGCGAGCAGCATGGTCGGGATTCCGGCAGAGGATGAGAAAGCGGAGGGCGGGACGATTCCCGGCTTGGCCGCCACGGCAAGCGGCGTTCAGCCCCTGGACGCGGCCCCTGTCAAAACCGAAGCGCCATGCGGGGGGCCCCGCATGGCGCTGAACAAACCGTCACAGGACGGAGGTACGGAGGGGTCAGGCGACCGGGACGGCGGGCACCGTCGGCAGATGCCAGATGTCTCGATTGTATTCGCCGATGGTCCGATCGGTCGAGAACCGGCCGGATTTCGCGGTGTTGATGATGCTTGAGACCACCCAGGAGTCGGTGTCGAGGTAATGGGCGGCGGCCTTGGACTGGGCCTTCACATAGTCGGCGAAGTCGGCGCACACCATCCAGTAGTCACCCCAATCCGAGATGGTGTGGATGATGTCGTCGAAGATGCCGGGATCGCACTGGTTGAAATGCCCGCTGGCGATGAGGGCGACGACGCGCTTGAGCGACTCGTCCGCCTCGATGAGGTCGCGGGGCTTGTAGCCGGCGCGCATCTTGGCGATCTCCTCGGTGGTCTTGCCGAAGAGGAAGAAGTGCTCGTCCCCGACTTCTTCGCGGATCTCGATGTTGGCGCCATCGAGGGTGCCGATGGTCAGGGCGCCGTTCATCATGAACTTCATGTTGCCGGTGCCGCTGGCCTCCTTGCCGGCGGTGGAGATCTGTTCCGACAGGTCGGCAGCGGGGCAGATGCGCTCCATCAGCGACACGCGGTAGTCGGGAATGTAGGCCACGCGCAGCCAGTCGCCGACGTCGGGATCGTTGTTCACCACGGTGGCGATGTGATTGATGAAGCGGATGATGCCCTTGGCCATGGCGTAGCCGGGTGCGGCCTTGCCGCCGAACAGCACGCAGCGCTTGACCATGCCGGCGGTATCGCCGCGCTTGATGCGATCGTACAGGTGCACGACATGCAGGGCGTTCAGGAGCTGGCGCTTGTATTCGTGGATGCGTTTGACCTGCACATCGAAGAGGGCGTGCGGATCGAAATCGACATCGCATTCCTTCTTCACGATGGCCGCCAGGTCATGCTTGTTGGCCTGCTTCACGGCCCGCCAGCGGGCGCGGAAATGGCCGTCCTTGGCGAGGGGGACGAGTTGCGTGAGCTGGCCGAGATCCGTGACCCAGCCATCGCCGATGTGCTCGGTGATGAGCGCCGACAGACGCGGATTGCTGGAGGCCATCCAGCGACGCTGGGTCACGCCATTGGTCTTGTTGTTGAAGCGTTCCGGCCAGAGCGAGGCGAAATCGTGGAACAGGTCGGACTTGAGCAGTTCGGAATGGAGCTCGGCCACACCGTTGACCGAGAAGGCGCCGGCGATGGCGAGGTGGGCCATGCGCACCTGGGGATGCGGGCCGTCCTCGATGATCGACATGCGCGCCAGACGCGGCGTGTCGCCAGGCCATTTATTGGCGACCGTGCGCATGAAGCGGGCGTTGATCTCGTAGATGATGTCGAGGATGCGCGGCAGCAGGTTGCGGAACAGGGCGACCGGCCACTTCTCCAGCGCCTCGGGCAGCAGGGTATGGTTGGTGTAGGCCATGCAGCGCGAGGTGATGGTCCAGGCCTCGTCCCATCCCAGGGCGTAGTCGTCCATGAGCAGGCGCATGAGTTCGGCCACCGACACCGTGGGATGGGTGTCGTTGAGCTGCATCACGTTCTTGTCGGCGAAATGCTTGAAATCAGCCCCGTGCAGGCGCACCCAGCGACGAACGATGTCCTGCAGGCTGGCGCTGGCGAGAAAGTATTGCTGACGCAGGCGCAGTTCCTTGCCGTTCTCGCTCTTGTCGTTGGGGTAGAGCACGCGCGAGATGTTTTCCGCGTGGCTGTTGGCCTCGACCGCAGCGGCGTAGTCACCGGCGTTGAAGTCCGCCAGGTTGAACTGTTCGCACGAAGCGGCCTTCCACAGGCGCAGCGTGTTGACCGTGCCGTTGCGGTAGCCGGGGATGGGGACGTCGTAGGGCTGGGCCATGACATCGTCGGTGCCGATCCAGCGCACACGCATGCGGCCCTGGAGGTCGCGGTAGAATTCCGTGCGTCCGCCGAACTTCACGCGCTGGGCGTATTCCGGACGGGACATCTCCCACACCGCGCCGCGGTCCAGCCAATGATCGGGTTCCTCGATCTGGTTGCCGTTGACGATCTTTTGACGGAACATGCCGTAGTCGTAGCGGATGCCGTAGCCGAACACCGGCAGTTGCAGGGTGGCGCAACTGTCGAGGAAACAGGCGGCGAGACGACCGAGGCCGCCATTGCCGAGGCCGGCGTCGGTCTCCTGGCTGGAGACGTCCTCGTACTTGGCGGCAAGTTCGCCCAGCGCCTTCTTGGTCTCTTCCTCAAGGCCGAGATTGAGCACGGCATTGCCGAGCGCACGGCCCATGAGGAATTCCATCGACAGGTAATACCCGCGCTTGCAGTCGGCGGCGTAGTAGGCGCCGTGGGTGTTTTTCCAGCGCTCCACCAGACGATCGCGGATCGCCATGACGGTGGCCATGTAGCGGTAGCGGTCGCTGACCGAATGGTCGTCGCGGCCCAGGGTGTAGCAGAGGTGGCGTTGGATGTCGCTGCGGAGGGTTTCGGAGTCCATGCCCAGGCCGGGGGCGCTGAGCGGTTGCGTATCGGCGGTCTCGACCGCGCGGCGGTTGCGCTTTTCAATGTCGGTCGGGGACTGGCGGATTTTGCCCATGGGGGATTTCCTGGCCTGGAGGTGTGGTCCCCAGTGTGGAGCGGGATGGTTGATGACGCAAGGCGCAGCAATGCCGCGTCATGGATCACGGGTGTTCAATAGTTACCATGCGTGTGCCAATGTTCGGTGCCAGTCCCTTGCTTTGCCTCTGGTGCAATGGGTTGTCGCATCTATAAGCACCGCGCCTCGGCAAATCATGCAATCATGTGGTATGTACGAGGCCGACGAGGAGTTCAGATGGCAACAGGCCTGTCCGCCGCGGTCACCGTGCTCGCTTCCGGATCGCTGGGAGCCGAGGCCGCACCCGCGCCGTCACCCAGTGTCTTCGATACCGTCTTCCCCCTGACCATCCTGTTCGTCATCGCCGTGCTGGTGCCGGCCGCCTTGATGATCCTCAACCGCATCCTCAGCCGTTGGGCGGTGGGTACGCGTAATGACAACGAGGGACGTCACCAACCTTACGAGGCCGGCCTGACCCATGTCGTGGGTGGCGCCGGGGATCGCTTCGACCTGAAATTCTATCTGATCGCGATGCTTTTCCTGGTTTTCGACGTTGAAATCGCCTTTCTCTATCCGTGGGCCATCCATTTCGCCAAGGGGGGCTGGGGCATGGTCGGCGTGCTCGCCATCTTCCTGGTCATGCTCGAAGCCGTCTACCTCTACCTCTACAAGAAGGGGGCGCTGGACTGGGAACGCTAACCAGAACGGCGGACAACCATGAGCTTCCAACCTGTTCCCCATTCCGTGTCGTCCGAGATCAGTCTTGGCGACAGCTTCGTGACCACCCGGGTCGATGCGGTGGTCAACTGGGCCCGCCGCAACAGCCTGTGGCCGTTCCCGTTCGGCACCGCCTGCTGCGCCATCGAATTCATGGGCACGGTCAGTTCGATGTTCGACGTGTCCCGCTTCGGCGCCGAACTGGTGCGTTTTTCGCCGCGCCAGGCGGATCTGCTGCTCATCGCCGGGACCGTCACCTACAAGCAGGCGCCCGTGCTGCGCCGCATCTATGAACAGATGCTGGAACCGCGTTGGGTGATCAGCGCCGGAGCCTGCGCCTCGTCCGGCGGTTTCTATGATTGCTACTGCACCGTGCCGGGCATCGACGAGATCATCCCGGTGGACATCTATGTAGCGGGGTGCCCGCCCCGCCCCGAGGCGTTCCTGGAGGCCATCGTGCAGTTGCAGAAGAAGATCGAAGGCGAATCGATCACCGAGCAGAGGACCGTCGGCGCATGAGCACGCATCCGAAATCCGGAAGTCCGGAATCCACCGGGTCCGGGAGCCGCGACTGGCGGCACCCGCTGCAACCCGGGCTGTGCAACGATGACCTCGTGCGGGTGCTGGCCGAGCGTTTCATCCTTGATCGCGATCCCGCCTCGACGTTGCGCCTGACCCTGCTGTGCCCGACGGGGCGGCTGCGGGCGGTCGTCGGCATGCTGCGGGATGATCCGCGCCTGTGCTTCGACCAGCTGCTCGACGTGGTCGGCATCGACTTCCTCGCCTATCCCGACCATCAAGGACCGCGTTTCGCCGTGCTTTATGTGTTCAAGAGCCAGGTCTTCCGCCATCGGGTGGCGCTCAAGGTGCTGGTCGAGGAAGGTTCCCCCGAGGTGCCGAGCCTGCATGATCTCTACCGTTCCGCCGACTGGGCCGAGCGTGAGACCTGGGACCAGTACGGCATCGTCTTCACGGGTCATCCCAACCTCAAGCGTCTGCTCAACCATCACGAGTTCGTGGGCCATCCTCTGCGCAAGGACTACCCCTGCCAGAAGCGCCAGAAGCTGTCGTTGAACGATCCCATGATCGATCAGCTGGAAGCCCGTCTGGCCGAGCGCGGATACACCGTGCTTGAGCGGGGGGAGACCATCGTCGGGGAACGCCTGACGATGCTCGGGGGCACGCCATGAAGGTCCGTACCAAGAAGGGCGAACCGCTCGACCTGATGACGGTCAACATCGGCCCCAGCCATCCCGCGACCCACGGCACGCTGCGCATCTTCGCCGCGCTCGATGGCGAGACGGTGGTCGCTGCGGTGAGCGAAATGGGCTATCTGCACCGCGGTTTCGAGAAGATGGTCGAACAGGGCACCTTCCAGCAGGTGCTGCCGTACACCGACCGCCTGAACTACTGCAGCGCGATGATGAACAACATCGGCTTCTGCAAGGCCGCCGAGGCCATGTTCGGGGTCGAGGTGCCGGAACGCTGCATCGTCCTGCGCGTCATCCTCTCGGAACTCTCGCGCATCATCGACCATCTGGTGTGCGTGTGCGCCAATCTGGTGGACCTGGGCGCCCTGACCAATTTCTGGTACTTCTTCAACGTCCGGGAGGACGTCTACAAGATCTGGGAAAAACTCTGCGGCGCGCGTCTGACCAACACCGTCACGCGCATCGGCGGCATGTACCGCGACGCCTATCCCGGCTTCGCCGAGGACGTAACGGCGGTGCTGCCGCGCATCGAGAAGGCGATCGGCGAAGTGCGCGGCCTGATCGAACGCAACCGCATCTTCATCGACCGCACGCAGAACGTCAGCCCGGTCAGCGCCGAGGATGCGATCAGCTGGGGCTGGACCGGCCCGTGCCTGCGCGCCTGCGGCGTGGACCGCGATCTGCGCAAGGACGAGCCGTACTACGGCTACGACACCTATGATTTCGAGACGGTGATCGGCACCCGGGGCGACACGTATGACCGCATCATGGTGCGGGTCTACGAGATGATCGAATCCATCAGCATCGTCCGGCAGGCCATCGTCCGGCTGAAACCCGGTCCGATCAACACCACCGACGCCCGCCTGACCCTGCCCTCGCATGCCGCCGTGTACCACGACATGGAAGCGCTCATCAACCGCTTCAAACTGGTCTACGACGGTGTGCGCGTGCCGGCGGGCGAGCACTACGATGCGACCGAGGCCGCCAACGGTGAGCTCGGTTTCACCATCATCTCGGATGGCGGCACCAACCCCTATCGCATCAAGGTGCGGCCGCCCTGCTTCACCCAATTCGCCGCCTACGCCACGATGGTCGAAGGAGGCATGGTTGCCGACATCGCCTCGTCCCTCGGTTCGATCAACATCATTGCCGGCGAGCTTGACCGCTGATGAGTCCCACCGTCCACGCCCCCAATCCCGCCCATGTCCAGCCTGCGGATCTCACGATCGAACGGGTGCGCGAACGCATGGCGCGCTTCCAGCCGCGCATCGATGAACTGCTGCGCCGCTTCCCGGTGAAGCGCGCCGCCCTGTTGCCGGTCCTGTGGCTGGCCCAGGAGGAGTTCGGCTGGGTTCCCCGCATCGCCATCGCCTGGGCGGCCGACGTCTGTGCCGTCAGCCCGGTGCATGCTTTCGGCGTGGTCGAGTTCTACACCATGTACCGCCAAGTGCCGATGGGGCGCTTCCTCATCCAGGTGTGCCAGACCATGTGCTGTCACATCCAGGGTTCCGAGGCGCTTACCGGGCATCTGGAAAAGGCCCTCGGCATCCATGCGGGCGAGACCACCGAAGACGGTCTGTTCTCACTGCTGCGGGTCGAATGCCTGGCGCTGTGCGGCACCGGACCTGGCGTGATGATCAACGATCAGGCCATCGGCCCCGTGCCCCATGCCCTTGGTCAGCCGGGTCTGCGGGAAAGCCACCTCGACCAACCGGACTTCCATCCCACGGCCGCCATCATGGATGCCTGGATCGCGTTCCTGCGCGACGAGGCGGTGAAGCACCCGGAAGCGCAGCAGCGGCATGACGCCATGGGCGATCTGGTGTTGAACACCAAGGGGCATCCCGGCGGCTGTGGCGCCACGGCCGCGGTCCTTCCGCCCGACTATGCGCCTGCCGCCCCGGCGTTGAAAGTCCTCGCCAAAGCCGAGGGCGAGGCGGTGATGATCACCTGGCTCAACGATCCCGGCTGCACGAAGGCGGTGGTCGAGCGTTCCGATGACGGCGGGACGACATGGCGCGAAATCGCCAGCGTCAGCGCCAAGGACCAGAAGGCCTCCGACCGGCTGGAGCCGGGTGCGACCCCGCACTACCGCGTCATCGCTCACGACAAGACCCGCACGGCGAAGCCCAGCGCCGTCGTCACGGTGAAGGCCTGACCCCATGCCACATCCCACGCATTGGAACGGCAAGGAACTCCCGAACGTGCTGCGTCGGCTGTTCGACGTGCCCAACGGTCATCGTCTGGAGGTGGCGCGCCGGTATGGCGCCTATGCCACCATCGGCGCGACGCTGTTCGACAAGAGCCCGTTCGAGTTGATCGAATTGGTCAAGGATTCGGGTCTGCGCGGCCGTGGCGGCGCGGGTTTCCCCACGGGCATGAAGTGGAGTTTCGTCCCGCGCGGCACCGGCAAGCCGGTCTATCTGGTCATCAACGCCGACGAAGGCGAACCGGGCACCTTCAAGGACCGTCTGCTGATGAGCCGCGATCCGCATCTGCTGATCGAGGGCATGATCATCACCGGCTACGCCTTGGGCGTGCGTACCGCCTACATCTATGTGCGCGGTGAAATGCTGCCGCAGATCAAAGCCCTCAACGACGCCATCCAGGAGGCCTACCAGGCGGGCCTGTTGGGTGAGAACATCGCCGGCTCGCGCTATTCGCTCGACATCTACGTCCATCGCGGCGCGGGTGCCTACATCTGCGGCGAGGAGACGGCGCTCATCAATTCGCTGGAGGGCTACAAGGGCCAGCCGCGCCTGAAGCCGCCCTTCCCGGCGGTGAGCGGCGCCTTCGCCAGTCCGACCTGCGTCAACAACGTCGAGACCATCCAGGCCATCCCCTGGATCCTGCAACACGGGGCCAAGGCCTATCGCCAGTGGGGCACCGACAAGAGCCCGGGTTCCAAAGTGTTCTCGATCAGCGGCGACATCGGCCAGCCCGGCGTCTACGAAGTGCCGCTTGGCCTGCCGATGCCGGAATTCTTCGCCCTGGCGGGCGGCGTGGTGGGCGACCTGCAAGGCTGCATCCCCGGCGGTTCCTCGGCCCCGGTGCTGACGGCGGCGGAATGCCTGAAGGCCTGCATGGACTACGAAAGTCTCGCCGGTCTCAAATCCATGCTCGGCTCCGGCGCGGTGATGCCCTTCAACACCACCCGTGATCCGGTGGCGATCCTGCACACCCTCACCCGCTTCTACGCCCACGAGAGCTGCGGTCAGTGCACGCCGTGCCGCGAAGGCACCGGCTACGCCCACCGCGTGTTGAACAAGGTGGTGCATGGCGGCGGTCGCGATGGCGACATCGCCCTGGTGCGCGACCTCGCGGACCAGTTCGAAAAGACCACCATCTGTCCGCTCGCCACCGCCGATGCTTGGCCGATCCAGAGCTTCACCGCGAAGTTCCGCGATGCCTTCGACGGCTATGTGGCGAAGAATCCCGACCATGCCCTGCCCCGTGGCGCCGTGTTGCGGCCGGGAGCGTTCTGGTGAATCCCATGACCGACCTCATCACCATCTCCGTCGATGGCCGGGACGTGCAGGTGCCCGCCAGGATCCCGCTGATCGAAGCTCTGCGCCAGTACGCCAAGGTCGATACGCCGGCGTTTTGTTATCACCAGGATCTCGCGGTCGCCGGCAACTGCCGCATCTGCATGGTCGAGACCGAAGGTCCGCGTGGTTGGGCGTTGGGCATCTCGTGCCACATGCAGACCGCGCCGGGTTTGAAAGTCCGCACCCAGGTGAGCAGCCCGACAGTGGTGGCGGCGCGCAAGGGCGTGATGGAGTTCCTGCTCGTCAATCATCCGCTCGACTGCCCGATCTGCGACAAGGCGGGTGAATGCACCCTGCAAGAGCACTACATGGGCCAGGGCCGGCAGCCGAGCCGTCTCGATGATGCGGTGGGCAAGGTCTACAAGGGCGCGCCCGATTTCCGTTTCACCGATATCAAAGGCGTCGAACGCGGCGGCAAGCACATCGACCTGGGCGAGACCGTGGTGCTCGACCAGGAACGCTGCATCGCCTGCACCCGCTGCGTGCGTTTCATGCGCGACGTGGCGGGCGAGGAACAGCTTGGCATGGTCGGGCGCGGTGATCATGCCTACCTGACCACCTTTCCCGGCCGACCGCTCAAGCACGACTACGATCTGAATGTCACCGACATCTGTCCGGTGGGGGCGCTCACCGGCAAGCATTTCCGGTTCCAGCAGCGCGTGTGGATGCTGCGTTCGGTGGATGCCATCGATCCCGGCGATGCACTGGGCGCGAATCTGACCCTCGACTACACCCAGGATCGCGTGTGGCGTCTGGTGCCGCGTCGCAACGACGCCGTGAACAAGAGCTGGATCGCCAATCGCACGCGCCTGCTGTACCAGGAACTCAACCGCAACCGCCTGAGCGACGGCAGGATCGCTGGTGTGGATGTATCCTTGGCTGATGCCACCACGACGATGCGGACCGCGTTGAAAAATGGCCAGCGTATCGCGTTGGTCGCCAGCGGTCATCAGACGGTCGAGGACAATGCCGCGCTGTTGGCATTGGCCGATGCGCTGGGCGGCAGGGCCACGGTGTTCAGCGGTTCCTGGCTGCCGGTGGGCAAGCCCGATGGCATCGCCCTGAGCGGTGACCCGGTTGCCAACCGGCGCGGTCTGGCCGTGCTCGGTCTGACGGACAACCTTGACGATCTGCCGGCGCGCGCCGGCGAGTTCGACGTGCTGCTGACGCTCGGCCATGACCTGTGGGCGGCCGATCCGGCCAAGGCCAAAGCCCTGGAGACGATCCCGGTGCGCATCGCCCTGGCGGCCTGGAACACGGCGACGGTGCAGGCCGCGACCATCGCGGTCGGCATCCGTGCCTGGGCCGAAGCGCGCGGCGTGCTCATCAACAGTCAGGACCGGGTGCAGATCACCCAGGCGTGTCCGGTCCTGCCCAATCCCGATCTCGAACCTGCCTGGAAGGTGCTGGCGGATGCCGCCGGTCTGTCCTGGGGCGGCGAGGTGGAGGCCTGGACCCAGGCCCAGAATCGTGCCCCGCGTCTGGCGGGACTGACCTATCGCGCCATCGGTCGCACCGGCGTGGTGCTCCCGGCGGCATCCGTCGGGGCGGGGAACTGAACCATGCTGGAATACGCCGCCTTCATCATCACCTGCATCAAGCCGTTCCTGGCCATCGCCATCCCGTTCCAGATCCTGCCGCTGCTCATCCTCATGGAGCGACGCGGCGCGGGCTTCATCCAGGATCGTCCGGGGCCGCAGCGTGCCGCGCTCAACCTGACGTTCGGCAGCATCGCGGGCATTTTCGCCCTGGCCCCGCAGGGCGGCATCCGTCTGCGCGCGTTCGGCAACCTCTTCACCGTCGCGGACGGCATCAAAGGCCTGTTCAAGCAGGCGTTCGTGCCGCGTTTTGCCGACCGCTGGTACTATGCCCTGGCTCCCGCCATCCCGGTCGGGGCGGCGATCCTGACCACCGCCGTGCTGCCCTGGTTCGGTCCGGTGATCTTCAAGACGGCAGGTGGTGTACAGACCGTCAGCGGTCAGGCGCTCGATGCCGACGCCGGCCTGCTGGTGCTGTTCGCACTGGGTTCGCTGGGCGTCTACGGCGTGGTGCTCGGTTCCTGGGCGTCGAACAGCAAATTCAGCCTGCTGGGCGGTATGCGCGCCTCGGCCATGATGATCTCCTATGAAGTCAGCATGGGCCTGTCGGCGCTCGGCCTCATCCTCCTCACCGGCACCTTCGACCTCACCGGCATCGTCGAATGGCAGGCCAACCACACCTGGGGCATGTTCGCCCAACCGCTGGGCTTCGCCCTGTTCACCGTCGCCATGTTCGCGGAATGCAATCGCACACCGTTCGACGTGGTCGAAGGGGAATCGGAACTGGTGGCCGGTTTCCACACCGAATACGGTTCAGGCCGTTTCCTGGCGTTCATGACGGGCGAATACCTGCATGTGGTGCTCGCCTCGGCCCTCATCGCCACGTTGTTCCTCGGCGGTTACAGCCTGCTGCCCTTCCCGCTGCCCAGTGGCGAGCTGGTGCAGGGCAACCTCCAGTGGGTGACGCTCGACTCCAACTGGATCCGCACCCATCTCGGTCTGATCGGTGGCATCGTGCTGGCGATCACCGGTCTGCTGTGCCTCGCCTTCGCCGGGCTGGTGAAGCGCCGCCGCAGCTACTATCTGACCATCGCCAGCACCGATCGCCTCGCCCGCGCCCGGGAATACCGCCTGTTCATCATCCTGTTCACCCTCGCCGGTCTGGGTGCGCTGGCGGGAGCCGCCGTCGCCTGGGTGCTGGGCGATCCCGCACCGTTGATCGGCGTCTACGCCGATGGCGCCCCGGTCTATCCCCTGTGGGTCAGCCTGGCCACGGCCGCCATCCAGATCGGGGTGGTGGTGGGCAAGATCATCGCGGTGTGCTGGTTGTTCGTGTGGGTGCGCTGGACCCTGCCGCGCTTCCGCTACGACCAGATCATGGCCCTGGGCTGGAAGGTGATGCTCAATCTCGCCCTCCTCAATCTGATCATCACGGCCGTCGTCATGAAGGTGTTCGCCCATGGCTAAAGTCGTCCCCCGCGCTGCGCTGACCACCTGGGAAAGCGCCTATTTCATCGAGATATTCAAGGGCATGGCCACGACCTTCGGCCATGCGCTGAAGAACCTGCTGCATCCCGAGAACCTGCCGACCCTCAACTATCCGGAACAGCAGCCGGACCTGCCGCGGGACTACCGTGCCCAGCACCGCCTGATGAAGCGTGCCGACGGCGATCCGCGTTGTGTCGCCTGCTACATGTGTTCGACCGCCTGCCCCGCGCGCTGCATCAACATCGTGGCCGAGGAGGCCAGCGACGGGCACATCGAAAAGAAGCCGGCGGTGTTCGAGATCGATCTCCTGCTGTGCGTCTTCTGCGGCCTGTGCGTCGAAGCCTGTCCCTGTGACGCCATCCGCATGGACACCAAGCGTGCCGTGCTGGTGGGCGACAACCGCCGGGACTTCGTCATCGACATGGGCAAACTGATGGATTGGCAACCGGCGGACTACCCTGCCGATGACGTACAGAGCCAGAAGGCGCCGGGGGGCGTGCTCAACGCCCAGGCCCTCGCGGATCTGCGTTCCGGAACCGGACACTGAATATGGTTACGGGTTACGGGTTACGGGTTACGGGATGGCCAAACGTATGTCGAAGCGTGATCGCTTGGACCGAGCCTGATGGTTTGCGCGTAGCTCTTTCCACTGTTCCCCGCCATTCTTTCTGTCCATTCTGTAGGTGTGGTATCGTTGACATGACCCGAAACCCGAAACCCGAAACCCGAAACCATGCTTTCTGAACTCGACGCTTTCCTGTCGCCGCTCTACTTCTGGCTGTTCGCCGGCACCGCTGTCCTGTGCGGGGGCGGCCTGCTGTTCTCGCGTCATCCCATCGCGGCGGCGATCAATCTCATCGGCGCCATGATCGCCCTGTCCGGCATTTACGCCCTGCTCGACAGCCCATTCATCGCGGTGTTGCAGGTGCTCGTCTACGCCGGCGCCATCATGATGCTGGTGATCTTCGTCATCATGGTGCTCAACCAGGCCCGCGATCATGCGGTGCCGCTTCCGGGCATCGAAACCCTGCCGCTGCTGGCGCTGCCGCTCGCCTTGGGCGTGGTGCTGGTGGTGACGGCGCAGCAATCCACCCCCGCCGTGGACGTCAAGGCGGTGCGGGGCGGGGTCGAACCGGTGGCCGCCACCCTGTTCGATCTGGGGGGCAACGGATTCTGGCTGTTGTTCGAGTTGACCGGTTTGCTGCTGCTGGTGGCGGCGGTGGCGGCGGTGCTGCTGGCCAAACGCAATCTTGAATCACCCGTGGTGGATGAATCCGCCGACGACCACGCCGCAGGAGGTCACTGACATGCATCCGGTCGATCCCGTCCATGTGCAGAGTCTGGCCGCCGTGCTGTTCGCCTTCGGCCTCGCCGTGGTGCTCGTGCGCCGCAATCTGTTCCTGATCCTCATGGGCGTCGAATTGATGCTCAACGCCGCCAACCTGTCGTTCGTCGGTTTCTCCCGCACGCTGCCCGGTGAATCCTCGATGGTCGGTCAGCTCGTACCGCTGTTCGTCATCGCCATCGCTGCCGCCGAGGCCTGTGTCGGCCTCGCCATGCTCATCTGCGTGGTGCGCGGTCGCAACACCGTCGATGCCGATGCCATCGCCGACCTGAAGGAGTAAGCGGTGATCCAGACCTGGTCCCTGCTCTGGCTGATTCCCGCCCTGCCGCTGATCGGCGCCCTGATCCTGGGTGCGCTCAGTCTTGGTTCCGCTGCCGGCAGGCACGGGCCGCACCGCGGACTCATCGCGCTGCTCGCGGTGGTGCCGCCGGCCGCCAGTTTCATCCTCACCATCCTGGCGGCGCTCGCCTTGGCCAAGGTGCCGGGTCTGCGCGGCGACAATCTGGCGCTCGGCTTCACCTGCTGGGACTGGTTCGCGGTGGCTGGACAGGGGGGCTTCACCCTGTCGTTCGGCCTGCTGTTCGACCATCTTGCCAGCCTGATGCTGCTGTTCGTCACCGGCATCGGCGCGCTCATCGTGCTGTATTCGGTCGGCTACATGTGGGCGGATCGCGGCTTCGCCCGGTTCATGGCCTACATGAACCTCTTCCTGTTCAGCATGATCATGCTGGTGCTGGGTGACAGCCTGCCGATGACGTTCCTGGGCTGGGAAGGCGTCGGTCTGTGTTCGTACCTGCTGATCGGCTTCTGGCACCAGAACGGCGACTACAATGACGCCGCGCGCAAGGCCTTCGTCATCAATCGGGTCGGCGACCTGGGATTCCTGCTGGGGGCCTTCCTCCTGGTGAGCATCACCTCTGGTCTCGGTCATGGCACCCTGGGTTATCGGGATCTGGCCGACCTGTTCCAGGATCCGGCCAAGCGTGACGCCATCCTCGCCCAGGGCGGACTGCTGGGCACGGCCTGCCTGCTCATCTTCCTGGGGTGCACCGGCAAAAGCGCCCAGATCCCGCTCGTCACCTGGCTGCCCGACGCCATGGCCGGTCCCACGCCCGTGTCCGCGCTCATCCACGCCGCCACCATGGTCACCGCCGGCATCTTCCTGCTCGCCCGTCTGAGCGATGTGTTCGTGCTCGCTCCCGGCTGGGTGCTCGACACCGTGCTGATCGTCGGTTGCCTCACCGCCGTGTGGGGGGCCATCGCCGGTCTGGTGCAGGTGGACATCAAAAAGGCCCTGGCCTATTCCACCGTCAGCCAGTTGGGATTCATGTTCATGGCGTGCGGCGTGGGTGCTTTCGACATCGCACTGTTCCACGTCGTCACCCATGCGTTCTTCAAGGCGACGCTGTTCCTGGGGGCCGGCTCGGTCATCCACGCCACCCATCACGAACAGGACATGCGCAAGATGGGCGGCTTGACCAAGCTGCTGCCGGCCACCTATGCCGCCATGGCCTGCGCCTGGGCGGCGATCATCGGCATCCCGCTCACCTCCGGTTTCTGGTCCAAGGAACAGATCTTCCATGGCCTGTTCCATGCACACGGCCTGGGTCCGGTCATCGGTCTCATCGCCGTGGCCACCGGCCTGCTCACCGCCGTCTACATGACCCGCGTCATGTACCTGACCTTCTGGAGCCCGTCGCGCCTGGCGCCCGAGGCGAAAGGCCACGTCCACGAATCGCCGGTCAGCATGGTCGTGCCGCTCGTGGTGCTGGGTTTCGGCAGTCTGGTCATCGGTTCCCTGTGGATGCCGCTCGGACCGTTCCTGGCTGCGCCGATCCTGGGCGAGGCCGCCCTGCCGACCGACATCCTGCCGCATTACCTGGCGCCGGTGCTCGGTCACGCCCAGGCGATCATCGCCGGTGCCCATGCGGTCGGCGGCGAAACCGCTGCGGCTGCGGAAGCGCCCGGCCTGTCCGCCTATCTGCTGCCCCTCGTCGGCACGGCCTGCGCCGCCCTCGGCTGGTTCGTGGCACGGGCGGTGTGGCGACGCGGACCCATCAGTCCGCTTCTGGAGCCGTTGGCCGGGTTCGCCGCCTCCTGGACCTGGCTGTTTGACCGCTGGCTCAACGCTCCGGTGGCCGCGGTGGTGCATGCCCTGGGCTGGTTCCTGTGGATCATCAACGCGGGGGTCTGGGGATGTGCCTGGCTGCTCTCCGCCGGGGTCCGCTTCGTCGGCGAGGGCTATGCCCAGGTCCAGCGGCCCCGCGTCCGCACCTCGCTGGCTCTCAGCGCCAGCGCCATCCTGGTCATGGTCGCCCTGGTGGTCGGCAACGTCCTGGTGTTCTGGACGCTGCTGGTGGCGGCAGTACTGGCGATCATCGCCGTGATCACCGCTGAAATCCTGTCCTGATCCGCATCCCAGCCTGAAAGCGGAACCCTCATGCTCCTGGCCCTGCTCGTCGCTCCCCTGGTCGCCGCCCTGCTGGCGTTCCTCGCCTCCGGCAAGGATGGTGATGCCGGTTTCCGGCTGCCCTTCGCCCTGTCGCTGATCATCGCCGCCCTCGGCCTGCCGCTGATCTGCGGGCCTGCGGCGGCTCCGGTGTCGTATGACTGGTTCAGCCTGTGGGGCACCGGGGCCACGGTGCATCTGTCGCTGGCCAGCGATGGTTTGTCGGCCTGGCTGATCCAACTGGTCACCTGGCTGACGCCGGTGGCGATCCTGGGCAGCCGCCGCGCGGTGGGCACCGGCATCCGTGATTTCGCCGCCGCCCTGCTGGTGATGGAAGGACTGATGATCGGCGCCCTGCTCAGCCGTGATCTGGTGGTCTTCTATCTGTGCTACGAAGGCATGCTGATCCCGATGCTGGTGCTGATCGCCCTGTTCGGCGGGGCGGAACGTCGCACGGCCTCGCTGTGGTTCTTCCTCTACACCATGGCCGGGTCGGTGTTCCTGCTGGTGGGCATCTGGTTCCTGGCGTGGAAACTCGGTTCCACGGATCTTGCCGTGCTGGCGGCCAAGGTGCCGGTCTGGATCGCCGCCAACAACACGGCCGTCGCCTTGCCCATCGTGGGCGAGGTGCTGCCCGGCACGTTGCTGTTCCTTGCCTTCCTGGTCGCCTTTGCGGTCAAGGTTCCGCTCCTGCCGCTGCATTCCTGGCAGGAGGGCACCTATGCCGAAGCCCCCGCCGGAGCGGTGGTGCTGCTGGCCGGCGCCATGGCCAAGATCGGCGTCTATGGTCTCATCGTCATCATCCTACCGTTGTTCCCGCAGCAGTGCGCCGAGTGGGCCTGGACCATTTCCCTGCTCGCTCTGATCGGCGTGGTGGGTGGTGCCCTGATGGCCCTGGTCCAGGACGACATCAAGCGCCTGTTCGCCTGGTCCAGCCTGTCGCACCTCTCGTTGGTGGTGATCGGCGTCTTTTCCGGCGCCACCGCCGCCCAGGCCGGCGTGCCGGTGATGCTGGTCGCCCACGGCCTGTCGGTCGGAGCCCTGTTCCTGCTGGCCGGCATGATCGAACAGCGCGCCGCCGTCCGTGGTCTGGGCGATTTCGGCGGCCTTGTGGGTGTCGCGCCGCGCTTCGCCGTGCTGTTCGTGCTCGCCTCGCTCGCCAGTGTCGGTCTGCCCGGGACCGCCAACTTCGTCGGTGAATTCCTGCTCCTGTTCGCCGCCTTCACCGCCTGGGGCGTCTGGTTCGCCGCCATCGCCGGCCTGTCGGTGATCCTGGGAGCGGTCTACACCCTGCGGGCGGTGCAGCGCTGGCTCTACGGCCCGCGTCCGGCCCATCTCGACAAGCTGGCCGACCTGTCCGTGGGCGAAGCGCTTTCCGTCGCACCGCTGCTGCTGCTCGCCCTGGTGTTGGGTTTCTATCCCCAGCCGATCATCGTCCGGGCCGAACCCGCGATGAAAACCGCCTGCGCCCCCTTGCAAAAAGCCCTGTCGCCTGCGCCGACCGTTTCTGCCACTACGACCACGTCTGTTCAACAGACCCGCTAAACGTTCGAACACATCCTTATGAATCCAGCCGTCATCGATTTTATCCTGCATTGTTGGTGGGATCTGCGGCTCGCTGCGTCGCCACCAGGCAAGGTTGGACATACGCCGGAAACCGCATTCAAGGATCTCATGGGTAAGTGTATTCGGATCCAGTTGAAGAATGGCGATGTGATCGAAGCAGGGAAATACGAGAAGACACTGTTTTTCAATGACGGTGAAATGGCGCTGAATACCACGGTTTATTTTCAGATCAGGAACGATGACGGCACTGTCATGTTCGTATCCGGATCGGATATCCTGCTGATTCAGGAAAACATGAGTCCATCAGCCATCAGCCATCAGCCATCAGCCTCTTTGGGGACTCCATGACCGCCCTGCCTGCCTTCCCCTTGTTCCTGCCTGTCGCCCTGGTGGTCGTCGGCGCCCTGGTGACGCTGGTGTTCGAGCCGCTGCTCAAGACCGAATCCAAGCATGGTCTGATGCCCTGGCTCGCCGCCCTGTCGGTAGTGGCGGCGGGCATCGCCCTGGCGTGTCTTCCCACCGGGCATTTTTTCGGTCTGTACGCCCTCGATGGGGTGCGCCTGTGGCTGGGTGAGGCCATCCTCGCCGCGACGCTCTGTGCCCTTGCCGGTCTCCAGGCCAGCCTGGGCCGTGATCGTTTCCCCGGTGGTGAAGGTTATCCGCTTGTCCTGATCGCGGCCGCCGGAGCCCTGCTCATGACCATGGCAGGGGATTTCCTGGCGCTGTTCCTGGCGCTCGAACTGACCTCGCTGCCCATCTACGCCCTGGTCGGCATGCGTCGTCATCGTCCTGAATCGAACGAGGCCTTGTTCAAATACTTCGTCATGGGCGCGGTGTTCAGCGCGGTGCTGCTGTACGGCATCGCCCTGACCTACGGTGCCACCGGCGGCACCGGCTATGGTCGGCCCATCCTGACGGGCCGCGAGGGCACTTTCTGGCTCGGTCAGGCGCTCATCCTCGCCGGCCTGCTGTTCAAGGTCGGCGCGGTGCCGTTCCATTTCTGGGTGCCTGACGTCTACACCGGCGCGCCCGCCGCGATCACCGGTTTCATGGGCGCGGTGGTGAAGGTCGGTGGTTTCGCCGCCCTGGGGGCGTGGTGGCTCGGATTGCTGGCGGCGATCAGCGGCACGCCGGCGGACACCGTGCTCGATCTCGGTCAGGGGGTGGTGCTGACGGCGGCGGCCAAGAACCACACCGTCCTGGCGACCCTCCAGACCGCGCTGCTGGTGGTGGCGATCCTCAGCCTGGTGCTGGGCAATCTGGGGGCTCTGCGTCAGGTCTCGGCCCGACGCATCCTGGCCTACAGCGCCATCGCCCATTCCGGCTACATGCTGTTGGCGTTCGCCTTCCCCACGGGCGAGAGCTTCCACCTCGGGGCCCTGTGGATCTACCTCGCCGCCTATGCGGTTTCCGCCGCCGGCGCCTTGACCGCCATCGCGGTCATCAGCGGCAAGGATGACCGCCATGACGATCTGGCGAGCCTGGCCGGCCAGGGCCGCACCCGTCCGCTCATCGGCGTGGTGATGACCGTGTTCCTCGCCAGCATGGCGGGCATCCCGGTGACGATCGGTTTCCTCGGCAAGTTCCTGGTGCTGTCCGGCCTGGTGGTGAAGGGCCATGTGGCGCTGGCCCTGGTGGCGGTGCTGATGGCGGTGATCGGCGCGGGTTTCTATCTGCGCCTGCTGGTGGTGTTGTGGTCGGTGCCGCATCGTGAACCGGTGGTCAGCGGTCCCAACCACTTTGCCCGCTGGGCCCTGGTCCTGGCGGCGGCGGCGGTGGTTGTGCTGGTGGTGCTGCCCGGCACGTTGCGCGACGTCGCCGCCGCAACCCCGGCGGTTGTCGCCGACAGCAAATGACCACCAGCGCCATCCATCACCGCATCCGCGTCCGCTATTCCGAATCCGACCAGATGGGCATCGCCCACCATGGTTCCTATGTGGCGTGGCTGGAGGAATGCCGCATCGAGTTCCTGCGCATGCGCGGGGCGTCGTACCGCGAACTCGAAGCGCAGGGCATCGGCATGCCGGTCGTGGATCTCGCCCTGCGCTACAAGCGCAGCGTGCGTTTCGACGACGTGCTCGACTGCCGCACCACCGTCGCCATCGCCGGTCCCAGCCGGCTGGTGTTCACCACCGCGATCATGCTCGACGACAAACTCTGCGCCGAAGGCGTGGTGACGTTGGCGACGGTGGACCAACAGGGTCGGCCCATGCGCTTGCCGCCGGATATCGCGGACAAGCTGGCGGCCTCCTCGGGCTGATCAGCCTCCGTCACCCGCGGCGCGGCGCGCCCGGTGACGGATCGCGTCGGCTCAGCGTACCGTATGCGCGGCACCCACCGCCCGGGCCAGACGGATGCGCGCCTGGGCCGCGATGTTCTGGGCGGTGACGACCTGTTCCTGGGCCTGTGAGAAGGTCACTTGGGCATCGACCACGTCGAGGTTGCCGGCCACGCCGGCGGCAAAACGGGTGCGGGCTTCGGTGAGCTGGCGCTCCGCCAGGGTGCGGGCGGTCTCGGCGGCACGCAGGGCGGCCTGGGCCGAGGTGTTGGTGACCACGGCTTCATTGACCTCGGCCTGGATGCGGGCGATCAGGTCGGTGGCGCGCAGCCGCTGCTGTTCGATGCGGATTTCCGCCCCGCGCTGGTCGTACATGGTGCGATTGACCAGGGGGATGGTGAGCTGGAGTCCGGCTTCCCAGACACCGACGGTGTCATCGGTCGCGGCTCCCGCCCGGCCCGCATCGGCAAAGGCGGACAGTTTCGGCATGCGCGCCCCACGCTGGGCGCGGTACTGGGATTCCAGGGCTGCCAGGGTGTCGGCCGAGACGCTGCGTTCCGGGCGCGAACGCAGGGCGATGGTTTCAGCCTCGGCGATGCCCGCCGGGGCGGTGCTGGTCACCAGGCCGCCGGACAGGGGGTCGGTGCAGGTGAGGGCGGTGGCGGGATCGAGATTGAGGGCGCGGGCGAGGACGATGGCGGCGCGTTTGGCGTTGCCTTCGGCGGCGACCAGTTGGGCGCGGATGGTTTCCGTGCGGGTGTCGGCGCGGGTGGCGCTGATGCCTTCGGCGCTGCCGGCATCGACACGGGCGTGGGCCTGGGACGACAGCTCCTCGGCCAAGGCGAGATCCTGGCGTCGGACCTGCACCAGGGCAACGGTGGTGGCCAGGCTCAGGTAGGCGCTGGCGGCCTGCTCGGCGGCATCCTCCAGGGCGAGCTGGACGTTGGCTTCGGCCACGGCGAGCTGGCTGCCGGCGGCGGCGACGCGATTCCAGGATTCGGCATCGATGAGGGCCTGACCGACCCGCAACCGGGCATCCCAGATATTGCCAGGACCGAGACGCACCGAGGGATCGGTGTATTGCTGATAGGCCTCGGCCCGGGTCAGGCCGGCGGTGGCGGACAGGCTGGGCAGCAACGCCATGCGTTCGGCGCCCAGGCCGGCGTGGGAGATGGCGATGTCGAGTCGAGCGATGCCGACCGGAGCGACCGAAGCCGAGAGCTGCACGGCTTCCTGAAGCGACAGGGTCCGGGGTGCGGTCGCCGTGGGCGGAGTCGACGCAGGCGCGGTAGCGACCGGAGTGGTGGCGTCGGCAGGCGGCGCGTCGGCGGCGATGGCCTGGACGGCGATGAGGGCGAGCAGGCTGGCGGTCAGGGTACGCATGGTGGTTTCGGGTTTGGGGTTTCGATGTGCGGAGGCGGCGGGCGTCGGGTCGGAAGCGTCGATATTCCTCAGAACAGCGGCGCTCCCGAAACCCGGCCGCAGTCAGTCGTCGTCCGGGGCGTCTTCCTCGGCCTTGTGCAGGTGTCCACCGCTCAGACGGCGCAGCACCACATAGAACACCGGGGTCAGCAGCAGGCCGAACACGGTCACGCCGATCATGCCGAAGAACACCGCCGTGCCGGTGGCCTTGCGCAATTCCGCACCGGCACCGATGGCGGTCATGAGGGGGAAGACGCCCATGATGAACGCGATCGAGGTCATCAGGATGGGACGCAGACGCAGACGACAGGCCTCCATGGCGGCCTCCAGCGGATTCATGCCCTGGTGGATCTCCGCCTCACGGGCGAACTCCACGATCAGGATGGCGTTCTTGCAGGCGAGGCCCACCAGCACCACCAGCCCGATCTGGGTCATGATGTTGTTGTCGCCGCCCATCAGCCAGATGCCGCCCAGGGCGCAGAGCAGGCACATGGGCACGATCAGCACGATGGCCAGAGGCAGGACCAGGGATTCATAGAACGCGGCCAGCACCAGGAACACCAGCAGCACGCACACCGGGAAGACGTAGAACGCGGTATTGCCGGCGATGATCTGCTGGTAGGTCAGATCCGTCCATTCAAAGCTGATCTCGCGCGGCAGGGTTTCCTTCATGACGGCTTCCATCGCCGCCTTGGCCTGATCCGAGGTGTAGCCGGGAGCCGGGCTGACGTTGATGTCGATGGAGGCATAGGTGTTGTACTGGGTCGCCCGGTCCGGGCCGGCGGTCTCGCGGATGGTCACGAACGACGCGAGGGGCACCATGGCACCCGCATTGTTGCGAACCTTCAGCCGGTTGAAGTCCGCCAGATCAAGACGGAACGGCGCGTCGGCCTGGACGTTGACCTGCCAGGTGCGACCGAAACGGTTGAAATCGTTGGCGTAGATCACCCCGAAGTAGCCCTGAAGGGCGTCATAGATTTCAGTCGGACGCACGCCGACGGCGATGGCCTTGTCCCGGTCGAGATCCACGGCGACGCGGGGCACGCCCATGCTGGCCATGCTGAAGGTGCCCATGGCGAAGATCTCGGGCCGCTTGCGTGCCCCGGCGAGCACCGCCTGGGTGGTTTCATAGAGTCGTGTCAGACCGATGCTGCCCCGGTCTTCGAGGTACAGCTTGATGCCGCCGATATTGCCCAGGCCCATGATGGGCGGGGGGGCTGCGACCATCACGCGGGCATCGTTGATGCCTTGGAGAGGACCGGTGAGGGCCTTGGCCACCTCGGTGTCCGACATGCCCGGGGCTTGGCGCTCTTCCCACGGTTTGAGACGGACAAAGGCGACACCGGCATTGGACATGGGGGTGAAACCATTGATCGACAGGCCGGGGAATTCGACCACCGCGCTGATGGCCGGATGCTGCATGGCGATCTCGGCCATGCGCTTGACCACGATTTCACTGCGGTCGAGCGAGGCGCCATCCGGCAAGGTGGCGAAGCAGATGAGATAGCCCTTGTCCTGTTTCGGAATGTAGCTGGTGGGAGTGACCGCGAAGCTCCACGCCGTGAGGCCGAGCAGTCCACCGTACAGCACCAATGAAATGAGGCTGAAGCGCACGGCGCGGCGGGCGATGCCGACGTAGCCACGCGAGGCAGCACCGAAGAAGCGGTTGAACAGGTCGAAAAAGCCATTGAGCCCACGGAAGAACCAGCCGAACAACCAGCCGCCGGGCTGATGGCCGACGGTGTGGGGTTTGAGCAGCAGGGCCGCCAGGGCCGGGGACAAGGTCAGCGAGTTGAACGCCGAGATGGCGGTCGAGATGGCGATGGTGAGGGCGAACTGCTGGAAGAATCGTCCGGTCAGGCCGCTGATGAAGGCGGTCGGGATGAACACCGAGCACAGCACCAGGGCGGTGGCCAGGATGGGACCGGACACCTCACGCATCGCCTGTTTGGTGGCGGCGCGCGGGGTGAGTCCCAAGGCGATGTTGCGCTCGACGTTCTCGACCACCACGATGGCGTCATCCACCACGATGCCGATGGCCAGCACCAGGCCGAACAGCGACAGGGCGTTGATGCTGAACCCCATCGTCTGCATCACGGCGAACGTACCGACGATCGAGACGGGCACGGCCAGCAGGGGAATGAGCGAGGCCCGCCACGTCTGCAGGAACAGGATCACCACCAGCACCACCAACGCGATGGCTTCGATCAGGGTGTGGACCACGGATTTGATCGATTCGCGGATGAAGACGGTGGGATCATGCAGAACCTGGAGATGCATGCCCGGCGGCAGGTTCGCGGACATCGAGGCCACAGCGGCGCGGACCGCGGTGGCGACTTCCAGGGCGTTGGATCCCGGAGCCTGGATGATGGGCAGGGCGACAGCGGATTTGTTGAGTTCCCCCTGGCCTTGGGCATCCCGGGTGCTGATCAGACCACGCAGACTGTAACTGTTGCCGCCAAGCTCGACCCGGGCGACATCGCTCAGCCGCACCAGTTGGCCCCCGGCACCGCGGGCGACGACGATGCGTCGGAAACCGTCCTCGTCGGCGAGGCGTTCCTGGCTGGTGACGGTCATCTGGAAACCGGTGGAGGAACTGACCGGCTGTTGACCGACGATGCCGGCGGTGACTTGCAGATTCTGTTCACGGATGGCCTGGACCACGCCGGAGGGGGTCAGGTTGCGGGCGGCCATCTTTTCGGGATCCAGCCACACGCGCATGGCGTATTCACCGCTTCCGAACACGAACACGTCGCGCACGCCGGGAATCCGCAGGAACTGGTCACGCACACTGAGACGGGCGTAGTTGCCCAAGGTCAGGGTGTCGACGCTGCCATCGGGCGAATCGAGGTTCACCACCATCAGCAGGTCGCGGGTGGCCTTCTGGGCCACCACACCCAGACGGCGCACTTCTTCGGGCAGGCGCGGCGAGGCGATCTGCACGCGGTTCTGCACCTCGGTCAACACGTTGTTGAGGTCGGTACCGATGCGGAAGGTCAGGGTGAGCTTCATCGCCCCATCGGGCATGCTCTGCGAATCCATGTAGATGAGGCCATCCAGGCCGGTCATCTGCTGTTCGAGCGGCCCTGCCACGGTGGCAGCGATGGTTTCCGGGCTGGCGCCGGGATAGGTCGCGTTGATGCCGATGGTCGGAGGAACGACCTCGGGGTATTCGCTGATCGGCAGGCGGTACATCGCCACCGCGCCGAGCAGGGTGATGACGATGGACAGCACCGCCGCGAAGATCGGGCGGTCGATGAAGTATTGGGGCAGTCTCACTGCTTGGTCCCTTCGGCAGCGGGCTTGGCGGCGACGGCGGGAGCGGCCGGGGCCGCATCATTGGCCAGGGTCTCCATCGAGGCGGGCAGGGGCTGGACCGGCATGCCGGGATAGAAGATCTTGGCGAGGTTGTTGACCGCGATGCGATCGGCGGGGCCGAGGCCCTGTTCGACCACGCGCATCTGGCCGATGCGATCGCCCAGGGTGACCGGGCGGAACGAGGTCATGCCCTTGTCATCCACCGCCAGCACATAACGGGTGGCGAGCTGGGCCAGCACGGCGCGTTCATGGACCAACAGCACTTCGCGGGGCTTTGCGGTTTCGAGCTGGATGCGGGCGAAGGAGCCGGGGGTGAGCACGCCATCGGCGTTGGCCAGGGTGGCACGGACGCGGATCGAACCGCTGGCGGTATCCACCTGGTTGTCGGCAAAGGTCACGGTGCCGAGGTGGGGATGTCCGGCTTCGCCCGGCAAGCCGACATGGACCGGGACGGCCTCGCCACCGCCGGCGGAGGCGCGCAGGCGGATGCCGATCGTGTTCCAGGTGGCTTCATCCACATCGAACACCGCATAGACCGGATCGTGTTTGACCAGGGTGGTCATGAGCGTGGCCGGGGCGGCGCCACCGCCCTGGACCTGATTGCCGACCGTGGTGGCGATGCGGCCGATGCGGCCGGCGATGGGGGCGGTGACGCGGGTGTGGTCCAGATCGAGCTGGGCGCTGGCGAGCGCGGCCCGGGCGGCGACCAGGGCGGCAAGGGCCGAGGCCTTGGCCGAGGTCGCAGCCTCGTACCCCGCCTTGGCGGTGTTCACCGCCGCCACGCTGTCGTCGTACTGCTGCTGGGAGATGATCTTGTCGCTCACCAGCTTGAGGTTGCGGTCGCGGGTGCTGGTGGTCTGGGTGAGCACGGCCTCGGCCCGTGCGATCTCGGCATTGGCGCGTTCGACCTCGGAGCCGCCGCGCACGATGTCCGCATTCAATTTGGCGATGGTGGCCTTGATCGGTTCGGCATCGATGACGAACAACGCCTGGCCGGCAGCGACTTCCGCACCGTCGCGCACCAGCACCTCGATGACCTGACCGGACACGCGGGGGCGGACCTCGACGCTTTCGACCGCTTCCAACCGGCCGGTCAGATCACGCACCACCGGTACGGTACGGGCGATGGGGGAGGCGATCCCGACCGGGGTCAACGGCATCTGGCCGCTGGGCTGGGGCGTGGCCCCGCCGCAGGCGGTCAGGGCGACGGCGATCAGGGACATGGACAGGAGGGGGAGTGCGCGCATGGGGATCTCAGGGCTTCATGGTGGCGAGAAAGTGGAGGATCAGGAGTTTGACGGAGGGCTCGACGCCGATGCGGACCATCTGGGAGCCGTACTGGAACACCGACCACAGCAGCTTGGCCTGGTCGAGGGCGGAGCCGGGAAAGGTGATGAGGCCTTGGTTGCGGCCTTCCTCCAGGCCATCCGCCATGAAGGCGAGGCGGTCGGCGAACAGGCGGTCGGTGACCTGTTGCACGACGCCCGGCAGCACGGCGTATTCCGCCACCAGCGCATAGACCGGGCAGGACACATGCCGCTCGCAGATCTGGCTGTCGATGTGCTCCGCCACCGCCACCAGACGCTCACGGACATCCGGGTATTCCCCACGGAACTCATGCATGTCCCCCAGGCTTTCCTCACGCAACCGCTCCACCATGGCCACACCCAGGTCGGCCTTGGTCGGGAAATGATAGTGGATGCTGGCCGAGCGGATACCTACCCGTTGGGCCAGATCACGGAAGCTGAATGAGGCGTAACCGACTTCCTGCAAAAGGTCTATGGCAGCAACGAGGAGGTGGTCACGAGTCGAGGTCCCGGGCGTCGTGACGGTCTGGGTGGCGGCGGGATCAGGCATGGGTGTGTTATCTACCTAGTGGTAGGTAGTTTTCCAGGGGGGACGTGAAACGGGCGGCATGCATGTGCAAGGTTTCCGTTCGGCGCCGTTCGCTTCCCCTGCCATCGCTCTTGCGTCCCCGCCGGATCAGGCAGATCCAGGCGTCATATCCCGACCGCTCCAGCCCGCTTTCCCGGAGTCATCATGGACGCCTTCGTCTTCCACAATCCCGTCAAGATCCTGTTTGGAAAAGGCCAGATATCCGCCATCGCCGGCGAGATCCCCGCCACCGCCCGGGTGCTGGTGACCTACGGCGGCGGCAGCATCAAGCGCAACGGCGTCTACGACCAGGTGATGGCGGCATTGAAAGGCCGCCAGGTCAGCGAGTTCGGCGGCATCGAGCCGAATCCTTCGGTCGAGACCCTGTCCCAGGCGGTCACTCTGGCGCGGGCGCAGGCGATCGACTTCCTGCTCGCGGTCGGTGGGGGGTCGGTGCTGGACGGCACCAAATGGATCGCCGCCGCCATCCCGTTCGTCGGCGACCCCTGGGACATCCTGACCAAGCAGGCCCCCATCACCGCCGCCGTGCCGCTGGGCGCAGTGCTGACCCTGCCCGCCACCGGTTCGGAAATGAACGCGTTCGCCGTGATTTCCCGCAGGGCAACGCACGAAAAACTCGCATTCGGCCATCCCCTGGTGAGGCCGCGCTTCTCGGTGCTCGATCCGCTCACCACCCGTTCGCTGCCGCCGCGCCAAGTCGGCAACGGCATCGTCGATGCCTTCGTGCATGTGTGCGAACAGTACCTGACGGTGCGGACGGGCGCTGCGCTTCAGGACCGTCAAGCCGAAGCGATCTTGCGCACGCTCATCGAATACGGTCCCCGCGCCGTGAACGAACGCGACAATGAGGAGGTGCTGGCCACGGTGATGTGGAGCGCCACCAATGCTCTGAACGGTTTGATCGGCGTCGGCGTGCTCCAGGACTGGGCGACGCATGTGATCGGCCATGAACTGACGGCCGTGCGTGGGCTCGATCATGCCCAGACCCTGGCGATCATCCTCCCCTCGCTGCTGGAGCACCAGCGTGCCACGAAGCGCGCAAAGCTGCTGCAATTCGCCGATCGGGTGTGGGATCTGCGCGAGGGTGACGCCGACGAGCGCATCACCGCCGCCATCGCCCGGACCCGCGCGTTTTTTGAAAGCGTCGGTGTGCCCACCCGCCTGTCGGACCATGGCCTCGGCGTCGAAGTGGCGGACGAGATCGCCGCGCGTTTCGCCGCCCATGGTGACAGACTGGGCGAGACGCAGGCCATCGATGCAGAAGGCGTGCGAGCGATCCTGCGCGCTTCGCTTTGAAGGCGCGGGCGGCGATCAGCGTTTTGCCGGCAGGGTCGCCCGCACATCCGTACGCGGGATGAGCACGGTGAACACGCTGCCTTCACCGCTGCCTTCGAGAGTGATCGTGCCGTCCAGGGCATCGAGCAGCTGCTTGACGATGGACAGGCCCAGCCCGGTGCCGCCGGTCTGACGGCTGCGATGGGTATCGACGCGGTAGAAACGCTCGAAGATGCGTTCCCGGTGTTCCGCCGGAATGCCGATGCCGGTGTCGCGCACGATGATGCGGACGCGGTCGTTGTCCGCGGCGTCGAACACCACCCAGACGTGACCGTCAGGGCGGTTGTAGCGGATGGCATTGGACAGCAGGTTGCCGATCAGGTGGCGCAGCAGTTCCGGATCGGTGGTGGCGGCGAGTTCGCCAGGGGCCTCCAGGTGCAGCGTGGTGCGCTGGGCCTGGGCGGTGGGCTGGTATTCGTCGATGAGTTCGCGGCCCAGACGGGCAAGGTCGGTCGGTCGCGGTTTGACGTCCCAGGCGCCCTGTTCCAGGCGCGAAAGGGTCAACACGTCGCGCACCAGCACCGCCAGCCGCTCCGCATGCTGGCCGATCTTGGAGACGAACGTCTTTGCGGTGGCGGGTTCCCCAAGTGCGCCGTCGAGCAGCGTCTCGGTGAAGCCCTGGATGACGGTGAGGGGGGTCTTCAGTTCGTGGCTGACCGAGGAGATGAAGTCCCGACGGGCGTTTTCCAGACGCATGAGTTCCGTGCGGTCGTGCAACGCCAGCACGCGGACCTCGGGATTGGCGATGGTCACGCGTGCGACGAGTTGGCGGCGACGGTGGTCGAGCTGGTGGTCCTGATCCAGGGTCAGCACCGGCAGGTGTTCATAATACGGCTGGCCCACCACTTCGGCGCCACCTGCGGCGAGCTGCCGGAAGGCGCCGTTGGCGTACACGATGCGATCCAGGTGGTCGATGCAGGCGACGCCCTCGGCCAGGGTGGCGAGAGCGGTCTGGAGCAGTTCCCGGCTGTTGGCGAGTTCCTGCTGACTGCTTTGCAGACGACCGCCCAGATGATTGAGCTCATGCCCCAGCAGGGCCAGGGTGTCGCCGCCCATCAGTCCGGCGCGGCGGGTGAAATCCCCGATGCCGAAGGCGCGCGAAACCGCCACCAGTTCAGCGACACGGGTGCGATCGCGCCAGAGCTGCAAGGCGATGACCAGGGCGGCAGCGCACAAGGCCAGCACCGCCGCGATCGCCATCGGTTCGAACAGACGGCGTTGCAGACCGGATTCGAAGGCGATGGGCACGGCGATGCGCACCACGCGACCGTCGGGCAGCAGGCGGGCACCGTACAGCAGATCATGATGCAGGGTCGAACTGGTGCGCCGCAGCACCGCCACGCCATCACGACGCGCGGCGATGACCTCGGGACGGTCGTTGTGGTTGTCCATGCTGCCGGCATCCGCCTGGCTGTCGAACAGGACCCGACCGCCGGGATCGATCACGGTCAGGCGTCGTTGCTCCGCCAGATGCAGGCCGCTCAACCAGCCTGACGCCGGTTCATGTCCGACCAGGGTCGCGACCAGATCGACCTCGGCCTGCACCTGGGCCGACATGCTGTCGCCCACGGTGTCGGCGACCGCCCGGAATTGATAGGTCAGGGTCGCCCAGATGGTGAGGGCCAGGGCGGCGGCGATGATCAGGAACCAGAACGCGCCGCGAAAAGGATTGGGCCAGAGCATGAGGACTATTCGGGATGGTGGATTCGTCGTACCATGACGGATTCAAATGAAGGACGCGGAAAAAGAACCGTTATTCCACGGCCATGCGGCTTGGCGTCATGGCACCCAGGTGCCGTCCGGCAGACCCGCATCCGCCGCCCGGACGCAACGTCCATCCAGGCAGTCGCGGCCCGGGTCGAAGGCGGTTTCAGTCCACTTCGGCAAAACGATAGCCGACGCCGCGAACCGTCTCGATGAAGCGGTCGTAAGGCCGGATCTTGTGGCGCAGGTTGCGCACATGCACATCGATGGTGCGGTCGGTGACCACGGTATCCCCATCACCCAGACGATCGAGCAGGTCGTAGCGGCCATAGGCCACGCCGGCATGGGTGGCGAGGAAATGCAGCAGCTTGAATTCGGTCAAAGTCAGGGCCGCATCGGTCCCATCGACGGTGACCTTGTGGCGTACCGGATCGATGGCGAGACCGCGCACATCGATGCGCTTGCGATCGGCGCTGGCCGATTCCTCGCGGTTGCGCACCAGACGCACCTTGATGCGGGCGAGCAGTTCCTTGATGCGGAACGGTTTGATCACGTAGTCATCGGCACCCAGGCCGAGACCCAGGACCACGTCGCTCTCTTCGCCTTTGGCGGTGAGCATGATGACCGGGACGTTGGCGAGCGCGGGATCGGCGCGCATGGTGCGGCAGACGTCCAGACCGTCGCGGTCGGGCAGCATCAGATCCAGCAGCACCAGATCATAGGGTTTGCGCCGCATTTCCGCCAAACCATCACCACCGTTGCCGGCCACGGTGGCGGAATAGCCCTCTTTGTCGAGGTTGTAGCGCAGGAGCGTCTGGATGTCGCTTTCGTCTTCGATGATGAGGATACGGGCCATGGTGGTTGTACGATTCGGTATGGGGTGCCGATGTGGCAGGGACGTCGCGCCGATGCTGTCACCGTCACGCGGAGGAACCAGGGTTCAGGACGTCACAATTCGTCGTGTTGATGCCGGATGTTGGTGCCGCGATAGATGTAGACCGCTTCCTCGGCGATGGTCACGCCCACATCGGCGATGTGTTCGAGATGGGCGACGGCGCGCAGCAGATGCGAATACTCGCGGATGAGATCCGGGCGGCGCCCCATCGCCTCCTGGATCCAGTGGTAGCACTGTTTGGTCAGGTGGTCGGATTCATCCTCATCCACCATCACGCCCTTGGCCTGGGCGAGATTGCCGGTGATGAAGGATTCCAGGGTATGGCGGACCATGTTCTGCACCAGGTCGCCCAGGGCGACAAGCTGCGGCGGATTCTCGACCAACGTCCCCTTGGCGATGGAGGCGGCCCGCTTGGCGATGCTTTCCGCCCGGTCGCCCATCTGCTCCAGTTCGCTGGTGATGCGCATGGCGGCGATCACCAGACGCAGTTCCCCGACCGCCGGTTTCTGGAGGGCGATGATCTGATGGCAGCGGTCTTCGATGGCGATGTCGAGCTGATCAAGCTGGTCCTCGATGCTGCGGCACTGTTCGCGGGCGGCGGTGTCAGGCTTGTTGATCGCCGCTACGGCGATGGCCAAAGCACGCTCCACCAGGTTGCCCATGGTGACCAGGCTGCGCTTGAGATCGGCCAGTTCGAGATCGAAATGTCGGATGGTCATGGCGTTTTTCTCGGTACTCAGCCGAAGCGGCCGGTGATGTAGTCTTCGGTCTGTTTTTGCGTCGGATTGGTGAAGATGGTCACCGTGGTATCGTATTCGATCAGCTTCCCCAGATAGAAGAACGCCGTGCGGTCGCTGCAGCGGGTCGCCTGCTGCATGTTGTGGGTGACGATGACCACGGTGAAGCGCTGCTTCAGTTCCAGGATGAGATCCTCGACGCGGCCGGTGGCGATGGGGTCCAGGGCCGAACAGGGTTCATCCATGAGGATGATCTCGGGCTGGACCGCGATGGCGCGGGCGATGCACAGGCGTTGCTGCTGACCGCCGGACAGGCCGAGGGCGCTCTTGCCCAGGCGGTCCTTGACCTCGTCCCACAGGGCGGAACCGCGCAGGGATTCCTCGCAGGCCTGGTCCAGCACGCGCTTGTCGGTCACCCCGGACATGCGCAGACCATAGATCACGTTCTCGTAGATCGACTTGGGGAAGGGGTTCGATTTCTGGAACACCATGCCCACACGCTTGCGCAGCGAGGTCACTTCCAGATGCGGATCATAGATGGTCTTGCCCCGCACCGTGATGTCGCCGGTATGGCGGATGTTGTCCACCAGATCGTTCATGCGGTTGAAATTGCGCAGCAGGGTGGACTTGCCGCAACCGGACGGGCCGATGAAGGCCGTCACCTGGCGTTCGGGGATCGCCAGGTTGACGTCGAACAACGTCTGGTGGGTGCCATAGAAGAAATTGTAGTCCTTCACGGCGATGAAATCAGCCATGCCCTCGGGCTTGGTGGCGGTCGGGGCGAGGGAGATGGCAGCACTCAGGACGGGGTCGGCGTTCATGGCTTTCAGGTTTCGCTGGGCGTTTTTCGGCTCGGGCTGTCCGCTGTACGAGGAATCATCCCGACTCGGTATGCGGCTGCGGGCCGGTGGGGTTTGCACGCTCTCCTGCATGTCAGAAGGCTCCCGTGGCAAAGCGCCGACGCAGCCGTTCCCGCAGGATGATGGCGCTGAGGTTGAGGACCAGCACCAGGGCGATGAGAAACAGGGTGGTGGCGAACACCATCGGCTTGGCGGCATCGGAATCCGGGGACTGGAAACCGAGGTCGTAGATGTGGAACCCCAGATGCATGAACTTCTGGTCGAGATGGACGAACGGCCAGTCGGTGTTGATGGGCAGGGTCGGGGCGAGCTTGACCACCCCGACCAGCATGAGGGGGGCGACCTCGCCCGCGCCGCGTGCCATCGCCAGGATCAGGCCGGTGAGGATGCCAGGGACCGAGGCGGGCAGCACGATGGTGCGGATGGTCTGCCACTTCGACGAACCGAGGGCGAGGGCGCCTTCCTTGGCGCCGCGCGGGACCGCAGCGATGGATTCCTCGGTGGCGACGATCACCACCGGCACCGTCATCAAGGCCATGGTCAGGGCGGCCCACATGATGCCGCCGGTCCCGAAGGTCGGGGTCGGCAGCTTGCCGGCGAAGAACAACTGGTCGATGGAACCGCCGACGATGTAGACGAAGAACCCGAGGCCGAAGACACCGAAGACGATGGAGGGGACGCCGGCAAGGTTGTTCACAGCAATACGGACTACGCGCACAAGCACGCCCTGCTTGGCATATTCCCGCAGATAGATGGCCGCGACCACCCCCAGGGGCACGACGGCGACGCTCATCAGCAGGGTCATCGCCATGGTGCCGAAGATGGCGGGGAAGATGCCGCCTTCGGTGTTCGATTCGCGGGGATTCTCCCACAGGAAACGGCCGATGCGGGCGATGCATTCGCCCGTACGGGCGAACCAGGACATCTGATTGGGATAGGAGATGCGGATGATCGAGCTGATCGGCACGCGGCGTTCGCTGCCATCCGCCAGGGCCAGGATGAGGGTGCCATCACGCTGCTTGAGGCGCAGATCGCGGGCCTGGACGGCAAGCGCGTCGTAGTCCTTGCGCAGGGCCGCGAGCGCAGCCTGGATGCGCTCCCGGTCGGCACCGGGGCCTGACAGGCTTTTCAATTCCAGTTCCAGGGCGGCGATACGCCTGGCGTTGTCGCCCAGGCTGCCGCGCTCGATGGCGGTGATGGATTCACGGCGTTCACCGGCCTCGGCCACCAGACGGGCGAACACGCTGGCGAAATCCGGAGCGGTGGCGTCGAGCTTGGGTTCGCGGGCGCGTTGGATGCGGACGGGCGTGCCGATGGCGGTGCCGTATTCGACCCGTTCCAGGGCGACGATATCGGTCGGCAGGGCATGGGAGCTGATGGCACTGGCGTCGATGAAACGGAAGGAACTGCCGAAGGCGTCCCGATTACCGGTGAAGATCTGGAATTCCTGACTCTTCTTCCCGTCGCCCTGCTTGCTGCGTTCATCGACGATCTCACCGATCACGGCGGAGCCATCCGTCAAGGCGAACCGCTCGACCTGACGGGGCCAGAAGGCGCTGAGACCATTGATGGTGATGACGGCGAGCAGGCCGATGACCATGAGCAGGCCGATGCCCAAGCCCATGGCGGTGAGCCACACCAGCGGCTCACCGACCACGCGATGACGTTCGTGCAGGGATGGCATGGTCATGTCAGACGGTCTTGTACTTCTCGCGCAGGTGCTGCCGGAGCAGTTCCGCGACGGTGTTGACGATGAAGGTGAGCGAGAACAGGAGGAACGCGCCGAGGAAGAGGGTGCGGAAAAGGGTGCCGTGCTGCGGCGCTTCGGGCAGTTCCACGGCGATGTTGGCCGAGAGGGTGCGGATGCCGTCGAACAGGTTGCCGCTCATGATCGGCGTATTGCCGGTGGCCATCACCACGATCATGGTTTCACCGATCGCACGGCCCAGGCCGATCATCAGCGCGCTGAAGATACCGGCCGAGGCGGTCGGGACGACCACGCGCATGGCGGTCTGCCAACGGCTGGCGCCCAGGGCGAGCGAGGCGGAGCGCAGGGTCTTGGGTACATTCGAGAGGGCGTCTTCCGAGATGGTGAAGACCAGGGGGATGATGGCGAAGCCCATCATGATGCCCACCACCAGGGCATTGCGTTGTTCAAAGCTCAGGCCGGTGGTGTGGACCCACCACTGGCGGAAATCGGCCACCATCTGGCCATCGTGGCCGGGCACGGTGAAGAGCAGGCCTTCCAAAGCGGGGCCGAGGGACCAGGCGCCGATGGAGACGACGACGAGCAGGGGGATGAGGGCGAGGTATTCATAGCCGGGCTTCACCTGCGAACGCCAGCGCATGGGCAGGCCGGACCACCACCAGCCGGCCAGCATGGCGGTGGTGGGCAGGATCAGGCCCAGGGTGATGAGCGAGGGCACGCGTTCCTCGATGAGGGGGGCGAGCCAGAGGGCGGCGAGGAAACCCAGCACCACTGAAGGCAACGAGGCCATGACCTCCATCGCGGGTTTCACGATGCGCTTGAAGCGCGGATGCATGAACTCCGCCGTGTAGATGGCCGCCAGCAGGGCGATGGGCAGGGCGAAAACCATGGCGCACAGAGTGGCCTTGAGGGTGCCCCAGATGAGCGGAATCATCGACAGCTTGGGTTCGAAATCGTCGCTGCCGCCGGTGGACTGCCAATCGTAGCTGGGCGCGTCCTTGCCTTCGTACCACACCGGGCCGAACAGCGCCGCAAGACCGGCCTCGGGATGCGGATCATCCAGGTGGTAGAGGTGCAACGAACCGTCATCACCCACCGCCGCGATGCGGTGAAACTTGCCCGAGATGGCCACCGCCCGCGAGGCATAAGGCACGCTGAGCGAGAAGCGTTCGGCCGCCGAGGTGCCATGGCGCAACGACAGGGTGTGGCCCGCCGCGAGCAGGAAGCATTTGTTGCGTGAACTGGCGGCGTAGGCGTCGGCACCGGCCGGAAGGGTGGCGAAGACCTTGGTCTGACCGAATTGGCGGGTCTCGGAACCGGCGGGGCGGAAGAGACTGAACTGACGGTTGAGGCCGCCTTCGCTGGTCAACACCAGGGAAACATCGCCCAGCAGCCAGTCGATCGAGGCGATACGGTGCAGGCTGGCGTCGGCAAAAGGGCGGAAGCGGGGCTGCACGGCGGTGAAGCGGTCGTTTTCGCCCCGGACGAAATGGTACACGTCGCCTTCCGCGGTGGCGACGATGATGCGTTCGCAGCGTTCATCGACGAGCAACGTCTGCGGGGTGCCGACGATGCCATCAAGGGGCTGGGTGCCATCCAGGGTCACGGTCTTGGGACCGACCAGACTGCTGGTCTCGCTGAAAGAGGCGACCAGCACATGACCGTCCGCCTGGGCGACCACGGCCAAGTGCCGGTCGGAACCTTCGGAATAGGCGACGGCGATGAGCGGCTGGGTGCCGACCCGCACGTCCAGGATCCCGGTCGCCGTCCCATTCACCACGCCCTCCTGGCTCCGCTCCCAATGCAGCCCGGAGACCAGCAGCGAACCATCCTGACAACCCAGGACCGTGCGGGCATGGCGGGCATCGAAGCGACGGGCCGTGATGGTGCGACCAGCCAGAGCCGGAACCGCCGTGGTGGGCGCAGGAGTGCCGGTGCCCGAAAGGAAGTAGGTCGTGCCGTCGGCCGCGATCACCGCGGGGCGTTCGCCCCATTCGTCCAACGCCACGGCGGTGACCTGGGCGGCGGGGATGGGCAGGGCGGCGGTCACTTCACCATCGACCTGGGCGCTGCGGAACAGCGGCACGATCTGGGCCAGGATGAAAACAAAGATGCCCATGACCGCGATGATGATGCCGATACCGCCGACCTTGATGAACGCGGTCATGGCGCGGTCGGCCAGCAACGTGGCGCGGGAGGTCGTGAAGCGGCGCTCGTCGAGAGACATGGGGATCGCAATCCGTGGTTCGGAAAACACAAATCCCCGGCCGGTCACCGCACCTTGCGGTCTTTGACCGACCGGGGACTTACATGATCACTTCAGGTTCTTGAGCGTTTCTTCGACCACGCTGACAGGCAGCGGGAAGTAGCCGTCCTTGACCACGATCTCCTGACCTTCCTTGGACAGGACATAGGTCAGGAATTCGCGGGTCAGGGTATCGAGCGGCTGGCCGGGCTTCTTGTTCACATAGACATACAGGAAGCGGGCGAGGGGGTACTTGCCGGAGAGGGCGTTCTCATAGCTCGGGGCGATGGGTTCACCCTTGTCGGCGAGGGGCAGGGCCTTCACGCCGGCGGTGACATAGCCGATGCCCGAGTAGCCGATGGCGCCGAGGTCGCTGGCGACGCCCTGCACCACGGCGCTGGAGCCCGGCTGCTCCTTCACGGTGGGCTTGTAGTCGCCCTTGGCGAGGGTGTGTTCCTTGAAGAAGCCGTAGGTGCCCGAGGCGCTGTTGCGGCCATAGAGCGAGATGGGCTTGCTGGCCCATTCGGCGGTCAGGCCGACCTGGCCCCAGGTGGCGAGGTTCTTGCCGCCGCGCTTCTGGCTCGAGCTGAAGATGCCGTCGACCTGCTGGAGGCTGAGGCTCTGGACCGGGTTGTCCTTGTGCACGAACACGGCCAGCGCGTCGATGGCGACCTTGATGGCGGTGGGCTTGTAGCCGTACTTCTTTTCAAAGGCGTCGAGCTCGGTCGACTTCATTTCGCGGCTCATGGGGCCGAGCTGGGCGGTACCTTCGATCAGCGCGGGCGGCGCCGTGGTCGAGCCCTTGCCTTCGATCTGGATGTTCACGCTGGGGTACTGGCCCTGGAAACCTTCGGCCCAGAAGGTCATCAGGTTGTTCAGGGTGTCGGAACCGATCGAGTTCAGGTTGCCGGTCACGCCGCTGGCCGTCTGGTAGACCGGCAGCTTGTCGTCAACCGTCACAGCGGCGGCGAGGGGGGCGATGGACGCGGCCACCAGCAGGGCGGCACCGATGAGGGAACGGACGACGGGAACGGACATGAGATCTCCTGGTTGGATGTGGGGAATGCTCTGGCCGATTATTAATACTATGTGAATTCAAGATGAGGAACCGATGGACCGGGCCGTCTCCTGCGGTGCGGTCGAAGTGCCGGGTCTTCAAGGAGACAGGCGTTTATAAGGATCGTGACGGCAGGATACGCATCCTGGCTGTTCCGTCCCGCCTTCGCTCGTCCCACTGGTGATCGGGGTGGGAACCGGTCCTTCCCGTCACTCCGGTTCGACAGTTCCGGGAATCCGCCCCCGCGAAATGGCCTCGTCCGGAGAGCGGTCTCGGACCTGCCCATCCGCTCGCCAAGCCGTCCTGACTCATCCTGATTAAATGTCCGATAATGTATATTATGTTTAATTTATCCGGGTAAAGCGTATTGCCGATCAAGGGTTTGTGTAAAATGTTGGGGACTTGTGTGAAGTCCGCGCCTGGGTGATGAACGCGGGCTGGCCCCGGCTTCGTATTGCCGAAGCTCCGGGGCGGCGTTACGGAATGCGTCTATCTCACTGCGCGAGGGTCTCATGCGTCACGTCCTGCTTTCCTGTCTTGTTCCCGCCCTGGTCATCGCGGCGGATCCGGCGGCGACCCCCAATCAGGGTGCCGACTCCCTGGATCTCACAGGCCTGGATCGGACGCGTCCGCTGACCGCCCTTGGTGCGGGCATCGCGACCACGCTCATCAGCAACCAGGACGAGGTGTTCGGGGCCACGCTGCGCGGCTCCTATGCCCCGTCCCGGACCATCGGCGTCGCGGTCGAGGTTCCCGTGGCGCAGTACCGCAAACTCGACCACGGCCCGAACTACGACGCGGCGCTGGGCGACGTGACCGTGTCCGGCACCATCGCCGGGGAGGTGTCCAAGGCCTTTCGCATTGCGGCAGGCCTGGACCTGACCCTGGATACGGCGTCGGACAGCGACATCGGCAACAATGCCACGCTGATCACCCCGGTGGTGGCGGGTGCGTTTGAACTGGACCCGCTCACCCGTCTGACCGGTTCGGTGCGCTACACCCGGGATCTGGATCACGCCAACAACGTCCCCGACGTCAGCGATCTGGAATTCCGCGCCGGTGGCATCCGCATGCTGTCGAAAGAAGCCTTTGCCACGGCCGAAGGTCGCCTGGGTAACGATTTCGAGAACTCTCGCGTGAAGTTCTCGGTCTATGGCGGGCTGGGGACTGAGATCGAACGTCATCATGTCGGTCGCATCGGCCTGATCATCCCTTTCGACCGGTACAGCAGTGACGCGACCGGCTGGATGCTGACGCTCGATTACGCCTACGCGTTCTGATCGTCCGCTTGGTTTCGGAAGGTTCTGCGCCCATCGCCTGTGCGGTGGGCGCTTCCGTTGATGGGCATGGTGCGCAGGATGCCACCCCGTGGACCACACCCAGCTTGCCGCCCAAGATCGCCTGCCGCTGACCTGCTCCCGCGCCGGGACCTGCTGCCATGGCAAGGCCATCTGGTTGAATCCCTGGGAGTTGGCTTGTCTGGCTGTGGCCGCCGGCAAACCGGTCGCCACGCTGCGGGACGAAGCCACCTGTGACGGTGGCATCCGCCTGCGCATGGATGGCGCCGTCCGCTGGCGCGATCTGCCGGCCTGTCATTTCTATGCCGCGGGCCAGGGATGTTCGCTGCATGGCGCGCGCCCCCTCGCCTGCCGCCTGTTCCCCCTCGGGCGCATGCGCCAGGGCGAGGAGGTCCACTACCTGCACGAGGGCCGCGCCTTTCCCTGCCTGGATGGCTGCCCCGAGGTGCGCGAGTTGCCGGCGATGACCGTCAGCGACTACCTGACCGGCCAGGCCACCACCTCGTGGGAAGCGGTTGCTGATGCATATCTGGATGTGATGCAGGATCTTGCGGATGGCGCTCTGGTGCTGCTGCTGGACAGCGGCTTGGCCGCCAGCGGTGATCGGGCGACGCTGGCGCACTGGCGCAGGCTGGGTGCCCTGAGCCATGCAGAGCGTGCGGCCGGCCTGCCTGCCGTGTGGTTCGACCGGCTGACGGCCCCGGGTCTAGCGGTCGATGATCCGGGCACCTTTGTCAGTGCCCACCGGGATCTGCTGCAGGAGCACGCCCAGGGCGAATTCGCCCGTCTGGCCACGCCCGACACCGTGCGCGCCGCCTCCTGTCTGATGATGGCGCTGTCGTTACACCTGGGCCGCGCCCTCGGCATCGACACGGCCACCCTGGCGGCGCGCTGGATCGCCGTGGCCAAAGAACACGGTGCCAAGGAATAAGGACTTCGGCCCGGCCCTGGTGCCAGTGGCGTTTTTGCCTGCCCCCCTACGCTTTTCCGCCCCATCCGGAGCGACTCATGCGTAGCGACACGATCACCAAGGGTTTTGACCGCGCCCCCCACCGCAGCCTGCTGCGTGCGGCTGGCGTGAAGGACGAAGACTTCGGCAAGCCGTTCATCGCGGTGTGCTCGTCCCACATCGAAATCATCCCCGGCCACGTCCATCTGGATGAGGTCGCCGAGATCGTCAGCGCCGAGATCCGTGCCGCCGGCGGCGTGCCGTTCATCTTCAATACCATCGGTGTGGATGACGGCATCGCCATGGGCCATGACGGCATGAAGTGGTCGCTGCCCAGCCGCGAACTCATCGCCGACTGCGTCGAAACCATGGTGAATGCCCACTGTTTCGACGGCATGGTGTGCATCCCCAACTGCGACAAGATCGTGCCTGGCATGTTGATGGGCGCGATGCGCTGCAACATCCCCACCATCTTCGTCAGCGGCGGCCCGATGAAGGCCGGCAAGGACAGCGACGGCAAGTCCATCGACCTCGTCACCGCCTTTGCCGGCGTAGCCGAATTCAACGCGGGCAAGATCGACGCCAAAAAGCTCGAAGACATCGAGAAGAACGCCTGCCCCACCTGCGGCTCGTGTTCCGGCATGTTCACCGCCAACAGCATGAACTGCCTGAGCGAAGCCCTGGGCATCGCCCTGCCCGGCAACGGCACCATCCTGGCGGGCGAAGGCCCCGGCAAACTCAACCCCGCCCGCGTGGATCTCTGGAAGCGCGCCGCCCGCCACGTCCTCAAGCTGGTGGAGTGGGATCTCAAGCCCCTCGACCTCATCAACACCGCGACGTTCGACAACGCCGTGGCGCTCGACGTGGCCATGGGCGGCAGCACCAACACCGTGCTGCACCTGCTGGCCATCGCCCGCGAAGCCGGCTGCGACTACGACATCCGCCGCATCGACGCCATCTCGCGTCGCGTGCCCTGTCTCGCCAAGCTCGCCCCCAACGGCTACCACCACATGGAGGACTGCGACAACGCGGGCGGCATCTACGCCATCCTGGGTGAGCTCGCTGCCGCCGGCCTGCTCGACACCTCCCGCAAGACCATCGAGAACCGCACCTGGGCCGATCTGCTCGCCACCGTCCGCACCAAAGACCCCCAGGTCATCCGCACCGTCGCCAACGCCTACACCAAGGACGGTGGCCTGGCGGTGCTGACCGGCAACCTCGCCGCCAACGGTTGCGTGGTGAAGACCGCCGGCGTGCTGCCGGAAATGCTCGCCTTCACCGGCAAGGCAGTGGTCTTTGAAAGCCAGGAAGACGCCTGCGCCGGCATCCTCGGCGGCAAGGTGAAGGAAGGCGACGTGGTGGTCATCCGCTACGAAGGCCCCAAGGGCGGCCCTGGCATGCAGGAGATGCTCGCCCCCACCAGCTACATCAAGGGCGCGGGTCTGAGCGGCAAGGTGGCCCTGGTCACCGATGGCCGCTTCAGCGGCGGCACCAGCGGCGCATCCATCGGCCACGTCGCCCCCGAAGCCGCTGCCGGCGGTCTCATCGGCCTGGTCAAAGACGGCGACCTTATCCGCTACGACATCGCCGCCCGCACCATCGAACTGCTGGTGGACGAGGCCGAAATCGCCAAGCGCCGGGCCGGCTGGAAGCCGCTCATCAAGGCGGTGAAGGGCTCGTGGCTCAAGCGCTACCAGGCGATGGCCACCAGCGCCGACACCGGCGGCGTGCTGCGCGTGCCGGGCGTCTGATCGCCCGACAGTTCTGATTGGCCCCTGCCCCCGGCGGATTTCCGTCGGGGGCTTTTTGTTTCCGGGCATGGGTTCCGGGGGATGCCTTGACCAATCGCACCCAGGACGGAACCCGCACAGCTTGAAGCAGGTCGCCTGACCGGAATGGGTGGCTCGGGGGTGGCGCTGGGCGCCGTTCCTTCGCGAAAAGGGCACGGGCTCAATGAATTCAGCAACGACGACGCGGGGGCGCTGGCCTCCGCGTTTTTCTGTTTTTATCGGCATTTACCGTCATTTTATCATGTCGAAACACAATCGATCGACATATCATCTTACCATTCACAGATCGATTGACGTTTGGTAAAACAATATCATGATCGACGGCATCAGGGCAAACCGATGATCACCACCACCGTTTCGTCGAAATTCCAGATCGTCATCCCGCAGGAGGTGCGGGACGCCATGGGGCTGAAGCCGGGCGACAAGCTGGAGGTGTTCCCCTACCGCGACCGGATCGAGCTGGTGCCGGTACGGTCGGTGCGGGAACTGCGCGGCCGCATCAAGGGGCTGACGTCGGAGGTCCGGTCATGAAGAACGTGGTCGATGCCGCAGGCTGGATCGAGTACGTCAGCGATGGGGCCCAGGCGGGATTTTTCGCTCCGGCCATCGAGAAGACCGCCGATCTGCTGGTGCCGAGCGTGGTGCTGCTGGAGGTCTTCCGCATCCTGGTGCGTCAGGTGGGCGAAGGTCCGGCCCTGGAGGTCGCCGCCGCCATGCGTCAGGCCACCGTGGTGCCCCTCGACGCCACCCTGGCACTGGAGGCCGCCCGCCTCGCGGCCCTGCACCAGCTCGATGCCAGCGGTGGGGCCATCCTGGCGACGGTGGGGCAGCACGAGGCGACCCTGTGGACCGCCGACAGCCGCTTCGCCTATCTGCCGAACGTGCGCTATCGGGAACTCCTGAAACCCGGCTGAGATGAACCGGGATGAACCGTTGCCGCTTCCCGACGTTCATTTCCGTGAGAAAATCGCACCGGCCCGTCCCATGACCCTGCTACGTCATCCCTTCACCGTCAGCTATGAATTGACGGTGCATTTCACCCGCGACGCCTTTGCGCCCGACAATGACGTGTTGGCCGGGGTGCTGGCGGGTGCCGGTGGCCGTCCGGCCCGCGTCCTGGTCTATATCGACGACGGCACCATCGCCCGGGACGCGGACCTGCCGCGTCGCATCCAGACGTGGTTCTCGTTGCGCCCGGACCAGGCGCAGCTTGCCGCCCCCCTGCTGAACCTGCCCGGCGGCGAAGCCATCAAGCACGACCCCGGCATCATCGAGCGGGTGGCCAAGGACTGCGCCGACGCGAATCTCTGCCGGCATTCGTATGTCGTCATCATCGGTGGCGGCGCGGTGCTGGATGCGGTCGGCCTGGGCGCAGCCCTGGTGCATCGCGGCGTGCGGCAGGTGCGCCTGCCCACCACCGTGCTGGCCCAATGCGATGCCGGTCTGGGGGTCAAGAACGGCATCAACCGTTTCGGCCAAAAAAACTATCTCGGCACCTTCGGCCCCCCTCACGCCATCATCAACGATCAGCGTTTCCTCGATACGCTGGACGACCGTTCCTGGCGCGCCGGACTGGCCGAGGCCATCAAGGTGGCGATCATCAAGGATCGGGATTTCCTGGCCTGTCTGGCGGAGGACGCCGCTGCATTGGCAGCCCGCGACGGAGCGGCGATGCAGCGGGCCATCACCCGCTGCGCCGAACTCCACCTGGAACACATCACCACCGGCGGCGATCCCTTCGAGCGTGGCAGTTCACGCCCGCTGGATTTCGGCCATTGGTCGGCGCACCGCCTGGAAACCCTGTCGCGTCATCGCCTGCAACACGGCGAAGCCGTCGCCATCGGGGTCGCCATCGACAGCCTGTATGCCGTCGAGATCGGTCGGCTGGATCCCGGCGATGCACTGCGGATCCTGACGGCGTTGGCCGATATCGGATTCCGCCTCTGGGATGACACCCTGGAACTGCGCGATGCCGAAGGCCGTCGTTCGGTTCTGGTCGGCCTGGCCCAGTTCCGCGAACATCTGGGGGGAACCCTCACCCTGGCCATGCCGGACGGATTGGGCCGCCGCCATGACATCGACCGCTTTGACGAAGCGGCCTTCGAACGGGCGGTGGCGGCACTGAAGGCTTGGCGACCGCATCATCGCTGCCCCCCGCTGGCGACCCGTTCGCCGGGGTGACCGTCAACGCACCCGACGCAGCGGAGGCCGGGTGCGGACGCGCAGCGGTGGCGTTTCCAATAATTGCCGGGCTTCATCCGCCACGTCCTTGGCGTGGGCCGGACGCTCATCCGGCGATTTCGCCAACAACGAGGTGACCAGCCGGGCAAAGCTGCGCGACAGATGCGGAGCCAGGGCCAGAATATCGGGCACGGGCGCCTGCAGATGCTGCCGGATCAGTTCCGAGGTGCTCCCGGCATACACGGTCTGGCCGGTGACGAGATGCCAGATGCTGGCCCCCAGGGCGTAGAGATCGGCGCGGCCGTCGATGGCTCCGCCCCGGGCCTGTTCCGGTGCGACATAATGCGGACTGCCGACCGAATGCTCCTGGTGCGCCTGTCCATCCGAGGCCAGGGTCATGGCGATGCCCAGATCCGCGAGCTTGTAGGCCTCCTGATCGTTCACCAGGATGTTGTCCGGCTTCACATCACGATGGACGATGCGCTGGGTTTCCGCATAGGCGAGGGCTTGGGCGATGTGCAGCAGCACCGTCAGGGCGGTGCGTTCATCCATCGGTCCGCGTTCGCGCAGATGATCGGTGGCGCTGCCGCGCATCAATTCCATCACCAGCAGATGATGGTCGCCGACCTGGAGCACATCGTGGACATGGACCAGATGGGGATGATTGAGGCGGCCCGCACGCCGGGCCTCGGTGACGAACTCGTTGACCACCTTGGGATCGGAGCTGCGTTCGCGCGCCAGCACCTTGATGCCGACGATGCGGTTCATGGCGAGCTGGGTGGCACGGAAAACGGTGCCGAAGCTGCCCTTGCCGATGATCTCGTGCAATTCATAGCCGCCCAGGATCTGGCCGAGCAGCAGCTCGATGGGACGGGCGGGATCAAGGTCCACGGTGATGTGGGTGTGACCGATGCGGATGCAGTCCCCGTGCCGCAGGGTCGCCATCGGTGCCTGGCGTCCATTGAGCCAGGTGCCGTTGCGGCTGTCGAGGTCGCGCACCACCAGGGCCCCACCGGTGGTGCGTTCGATGGCGCAGTGCCGACGGCTGGCCTGGGTGTCCAGCACCGGCACATTGGCCAGTTCCGAATCGCGTCCCAGCACCACCGGCAGGCCACAGGCAGCGGCGTTGACCACGGTGGTGACGTTGTCGACGTCGGTGATATGCAGGACCAGATGCACAGGGACTCCGGAGGGGATTCGACACAGGCGCATGCCGTGCAGATCATGGCGAGTCTGGGGCCCCGACGACCGGGGCAACCCCGTGCGCCGGCGAGCGCTCTGGTGGTCATTCCGCCATCCGTAGCCGGTTGCAGTCCCGCCCGCCCGCCTACCGTCCCCCCACCCTGGAGGTTGGCATGCCGTACGATGCATGGTTCCGTGATGCCGAGACGGGCACCGGACGTTGGGAACTGGATGAGGTCGTCTACCGCAGTTCCACCGGCGGCCTGCTTGAAGTCGCCCACGATCTCGACGCCCTGCGGCAACGCTCGCCCGCCGCCTGGATGAAACTGTGGGACGGCCGCTACAAGCGCACCCAGTGGCCGTTCAGCTCCGGCGTCTGGGGCAAGAAGGAACTCGTCCTGCCCAACATCCCCGACGAGGACATCGTCTCGCTCGACGAGGGCGGCTCGAACCTGTTCTGGGCGAATCGTTTCGGCAAGTCGATCGGCGTGCCCGACCTGTGGGTCAAGCAGTGCGGCGTCAGCCACACCGGCTCGTTCAAGGATCTCGGCATGACCGTGCTGGTCAGCCAGGTCAACCACATCATCAAGTCCGGCAAACAGAAGATCCTCGGCGTGGCCTGCGCCTCGACCGGCGACACCAGCGCCGCCCTCGCGGCGTATTGCGCCGCCGCCGGCATCCCGGCCGTGGTGCTGCTGCCGCGCGGCAAGATTTCGCCCGCCCAGCTCATCCAGCCCATCGCCAACAATGCGCTGACCCTGGCGCTCGACACCGATTTCGACGGTTGCATGCGCGTGGTGCAGCAGCTCACCGAGGACAACAAGCTGTACCTCGCCAATTCGATGAACTCGCTGCGCGTCGAAGGCCAGAAGACGGTCGGCATCGAGATCGTGCAGCAGTTCGACTGGGAACTGCCGGACTGGATCTTCATCCCTGGCGGCAACCTGGGCAACGTCTCGGCGCTCTACAAGGGTTTTGAGGAGCTGATGACCATCGGCGTCATCACCCGCATCCCCAAGATCGTGTGCTGCCAGGCCGAACGCGCCAACCCCCTCTATCTCGCCTACAAGAGCGGCTGGAAGACCTTCAGCCCGGTCATCGCGGGCGAGACCCAGGCCAGCGCCATCCGCATCGGCGACCCCGTCAGCCGCCCCAAGGCCATCAAGGCCCTGATGAAGCACGATGGCATGGTCGAACAGGCCACCGAGCAGGAGATCGCCGACGCCATGGCGCTCGCCGACCGCACCGGTCTGTTCAACTGCCCCCACACCGGCGTCGCCTTGGCGGCGTTGATCAAGTACACCAAGGCCGGGATCGTGAAACCCAAGGAACGCGTGGTGGTGGTCAGCACCGCCCACGGCCTGAAGTTCTCGGAAACCAAGGCGGCGTACCACACCAATACGCTCAAGGGCGTGACCGGCACCTATGCCAATCCGCCGGTGGAACTCGCGGCGGACCGTCAGGCGGTCTATGACGCGGTGATGCGCCACATGGAGCGCACCTTCGGCTGAGGCGGCCACAGGTCGACATGCCCAGGCCCAGGCGGCGCTCCGGCACCGCCTGGGCGCATCGACTTGGAGATCAGGAATGCACATGTAATCAAGTTAAACGGCTCGATAAGTTCAGTTTTGTTGCCTTGCTAATTCCAAATGGGTTCCACCATGGTGCAGGCATGTCATCCGCATCTTCGTATCATGCCGGCGAGACCGCTACTACACTGATCGCCAATCCTGCGGGTCTGGGGCACACTCAAGCCACCATCGCCCCGGGCACGAATATCGGCGTCTATGTCATCGAACGCTTCCTGGGCGAAGGCGGCATGGGCGTCGTCTATCTTGCCCGCCAGACCAATCTCGATCGTCACGTCGTCATCAAATTCCTCAAACCGGATGCGGACCTCGGCCGTTTCCAGCGTGAAGCCCGCATCGCCGCCCGCATCGACCATCCGCATGTGGTGAAGATCCTGGAACTGGGAGAAATGACCGGTCAGGCCTTCATGGTGCTGGAATACGTGGCGAATGGCGACCTGGCAGCGCATGTCGGCGACGCCTCCCTGCCGGTCGAGCGGGTGGTCGGCTGGCTGCGGGACTGCCTCCACGGCCTGGATGCCCTGCACAAGGCGGGCATGATCCACCGGGATCTCAAACCGCAGAACATCTTCATCGACGCCAGCGACCGGGCCAAACTGGGCGATCTGGGGCTGGCCAAGGCCGTGCGTGGTGATGACCAGCTCACCATGCAGGGCACCACCGGCACCCCGGCCTTCCTCAGCCCGGAGCAGGCGCGCAACCTGCCGCTCGACATCCGAACCGACATCTATTCGCTCGGCGCCACCTTTTACTGCCTGCTCACCGGCCAGCGTCCGTTTGAAGGCAGTCTGGCCGAGATCTTCCATCAGGTGTTGACGGTCGAGCCGACCCGCCTGCGCCATCTCAATCCCCAGGTGCCCGAAGTCCTCGCCCAGGTCATCAACAAGGCCATGACCAAGGACCGGGACCGCCGCTATCCCACGCCGGCCGCGATGCTGGCGGCGCTCGACGCCGCCATGGCCGGCAAGAAGTCCGGGCATCAGCCCGTCTGGTGGTGGGCGGCCGGGGCTGCCGCCCTGGCGGTGGCAGGAGGAGGCGCCTGGTTCTTCTGGCCGGCCCATACCGTCCCGCCTGTCGTCGCCTCGCCCTCAGCCGCCGTCGTGTCGGCGCCAGCCGAGGTCGGAACCCCACCCTCCGCTTTCACGGCCACCGGCAGCGATGCCCGGGGACGCTGGGCGACCCTGGCAAGCGGGTCCGGCAATCTGCGTCTGCGTCTGGTTCCCGCGGGCAACGCCATGCTCGGCAGCCCGGAGGGCGAAGAACGACGCTCCACCGACGAATCCCTGCACCCGTTCACCACGGGCGGTTTCTGGATGACGGAGGGCGAAGTCACCCAAGCCCAATGGCAGAGCCTGCTCGGCACCAATCCCAGCCGTTTCACCGGCGATCCGGCCCGTCCGGTCGAGCGCGTGAGCTGGGATGATGCCCAGGTCTTCTGTCTGCGTCTGGCCGAGCGCACCAAGCTGCCGGTGCGTCTGCCCACTCAGGACGAGTGGGAATACGCCTGCCGGGCCGGGGCGACCACGACCTTTGCCAGCGGTGCGACCCTGGGGCCGGACGCGGCCCTGTTCGACGGCAGCTATTCCTATGCCGGTTCGTCGCGCAGCCGTCGTCCGACCACCACCCAGGCCGACGGCGGGTTCCCCGCCAATGCCTGGGGTTTGGTGGACATGCACGGCAACGTGGCGGAATGGTGCGCCGACGTCCAGGCGGACGGCACGCGTCCGCTGCGCGGCGGTTCCTGGTCCGATCCGCCCTGGAACTGCCGTTCCGCCGCCCGCTTCACCAAGGACCGCGCGACGCGCAGTTCCGAAATCGGTTTCCGTTTCGTCATCACCGCCACCCCCTGATTGCCACCATGCGCCTGACCTCCCTGTTTCCCGCCCTGTTCTGCGTCCTCGGCTTGTCGGCCGGTCTGTCCGCCGCCGATCCGGTGGCACCCGAAACCACCCGCCCCCTGCTGGATGATGCCGGCGAATACCAGGCCAAGGACGGGGTGGTCGAACTCGATCTCTCCGATTATGCGGGCTATGCCGGCATCGTCGTCGCCAACCATGGTCTCGATCCCAATCCCGAATCGGTGTTCACCAAGAACTTCGGCATCAAGGTCAAGATCAGCCTGAGCGAGACGGACTCGATCGCCGCCATCAACAGCGGCAAGTTCGCCGCCGTCGCCACCACCGTCGACGTGCTGGCGGTCTATGGCCCCCAGTGCCAGGTGAACGTCCCCCTGCTGTTGAGCTACTCGCGTGGTGCCGACGGCATCCTCGTCCGTTCCGGCATCGCCTCGCTCAACGACCTCAAGGGCAAGCGCGTCGCCTTGCAGCAGAAATGCGAATCGGAGTTCTTTCTGCGCTACCTGCTGCGTGAAGCGGACCTGACGTGTAATTTCCTGACCAATCCCGACCAGCCCGCCGATCCGACCAAGGTCAACCTGGTGTGCTATGAGGACCCCTTTGTTGCCGGCGACGCCTTTGCCGCCGAATTGGACGGGAAACAGCGCCTCGACGCCTGCGTGACCTGGGCCCCCAAGACCACCGAGATCGTCCAGGGATCGGGCGGCAAGGCCAAACAGATCATCGACAACAGCAACTTCCTGATGATCGCCGACATCCTGGCGGTGAACCGGCCGTTCGCGCAAAAGCATCCCGAAGTCGTCAACGCCCTGGTCCAAGGCACCCTGTGGGGCAATCAGCAGGTGCGCACCAACCCCTCCGCCTGGCTCGACGCCATCGGCGGGGTCTTCAAGTGGGACCGCGCCCGCACCCAGGCCGAACTGGCCAAGGTCCACCTTGCCAACGTGCCGGAAAACCTCGCCTTTTTCAGCGATGACCTTGATCTGGGCGGCACCTTCCCCGACATCTTCGTGGCGGCCCAGGGCTGCTACGACTACCTCATCACCGGGGCCGAAGACCCCACCGCATTCCTGGATCTCACCGCGCTCAAGGCGGCCCAGAAGGCCCCGCTCTTCGCGGCGGAGAAAATCGCCATCGCCCCCATTCGCCACGGCGCCATCTCGGTCGAGAAACTGGTGCTGAACAAGCAGCTCCATTTCCGTTTCCTGCCGGAACAGGCGGTGCTCGACAACGGCAACACCTACAACCAGGAGCAGCTCAAGCACCTGGAACAGATGATGCGCTTCTCGGTCGGCTCCTCGGTGCTGCTGGTGGGGCATGTCGATCCCTCGCAGAAAGCCCGGTTGGAAGCCATGGGCGGCGGCTCGCTGGTGCGCGAAGCGGCGGAATCCGCCATGCGCCTGTCGCTCAAGCGCGCCAAGTCCATCCAGGACCTGCTGGTGAACAAATTCAAGATCGACGCCAGCCGCATCAAGGTGCGCGGTGAGGGCTGGAAGCGCCCGATCAGCGACAAGCCGGAAGAGAACATGCGCGTCGAACTGAACCTGCTCACCATCGAATGATCCCCACGATGCTGCATGTCCATGCCTTGAGCGATCGTTTCATGAAATCTGTTGGTCCGGGCCGGAAACGGGCGTTGCTCGCCCTGGGGTTCGTCGTCGCCCTGGCGGGGTGCGGCGGCAACCGTCCCACCGGTCCGCAGGTGGAACTCGACGAACGGCGTCTGACCCTGACCGTGGCGGATACCAGCATGGTCTTTGCCGCGATTCCGGGCGGCCGTCTACAGGTGGGTTCCGACGCGGATGCGGGAACCACCCGCACGATACCGATCGCCGGATTCTGGATGGGTACGACCGAGATCACCTGCGCCCAGTGGCAGGCGTTGTCCGGCGAGGCGGTCCCCGCCAGCGGCGGCGATCTGCCGCGTGGGGGCCTGTCCTGGCAGAACTGCCAGGAGTTCGTCGCCACCTGCAATGCGCGTCTGGCCGGCACCCCCTGGCAGGTGCGCCAGCCCACCGAATGCGAGTGGGAATACGCCTGTCGTGCCGGCAGCACCGGCGACTTCAACGCCGCGACCCTGGCCGAGGTGGCGTGGTTCAGCGACAACAGCGGCTATCGCCTGCATCCGGTCGCCACCCGCCAGCCCAACGAATGGGGGCTGTACGACTGCCATGGCAATGTCTGGGAATGGTGCAGCGATGTGGCCATCGATGCCCGCACCGGCGAGGCCTACGACGGCGGCGCCTACCGCATCCTGCGCGGCGGCAGTTGCGTGAACCAGGACTGGGATTGCCGCTCCGCCCGTCGCTGGTGGGCGAAACCGGGACTGTCGGATCCCCGCTTCGGCCTGCGCCTGATCATCGAACCCCGGCCGTGATGGCCGCTGGTGCCGCCGGCCGGTCGCTCCAGGCTGCCGGCATGCTGCTGCGTGCGCTCTCGTTCGCCTGCCTGCTGACCCTGTGGGCGGCACCGCTGCCCGGATCCGCCGAGGAAGGCCGCGTCACGACCACCCGGGTCGCGGTCTATGACGCCAGCGACGGCAGGATGCTGCAACAGGTGCTGGACGAGTTGGGCGAGCGGATCCCCGGCCTGGGCTATCCCGATCCGACCATCCTGGCGACGGGCGGAACCACCGCCCGGGTCTCCCTGGCCTTGGCCGATGCGTCATCCGCCGGCGTGCGTCAGGCCGTGTGCCATGCGGCGGGTTGGTGGTGGGCCGTCTCCGACGCGGGCGGCATCCGCCTGACCCGGGATGCCCGGGTGGTGCTGGGAGCGCAGACGACACGCGTGCTGCCCTCGACCCTGGTCAACGCGGACTGGTGCGAGACCCCGGTGCGGCAACTGCTCGCCCCCTGGCTGGGGCCGTCCACCGGTCTGCTCTATGATTCCGACGACGGTTCCTGGTCCGCGAGTCTGGATGCGGCGGGACACGCCCGCCTGCTGGAAGCCGTCTCGCTGTTCGAGCAGCCCCAGGTGCGAGCGCCTGCGTTGGTTCCGGATGCGGATACGCCCGAACCCGACCGCATGCTGCCGGCCCTGCCGCTCACCTCCTGGGCGGATGTCTTGCGGAGCGGTGCGGTCAACGGGGTGAGCATCAGTCTGGCACCAGGCATGGATCGGCTGCCGCCACCAGGCGGAATGATCCCGGCGGGTGCTTGCGGCACCCTGCCTGACCGTTGCCGCGCGTTGGGCTGGCAGGCGGTGTGGAGCCATGGCGTGCTGTGTCTGGCCCCGGCCTGGACCGACCAAACCGGTTCCACCGCCGAGGACCGCCAATTGCCGGCCCTCCGTCGGCGCATCGCCTGGCTGCCGGTGGCCCATGTCGTCAGCACCCCGGCCGATGGCTTGGCGCTGGCGGCCGGACTGGGGCGACGGATTTCGCCATGGTGGTGGAACCGCCCGGGAGCCGGCCTCTGGTATCTGGAACGCCCTCGCGCCATCCTGGTCGCGGCGGATGCCCCTGCCATCCACGCCGTGCTCGACGCCCTGGCCCTGGTGGATCGTCATGGCCTGGACGAGGCGCTCGCCCGGCTCGCCGCCGGGCGTTAGACCGGCCTGACGCACCGTGGACCCTTCGCGACGGTTTGTGTTCCGCATATTTTCCGCACGGTGATGCCCCATGCCTCCGAACAGTTTCCTGACCTGGTCGTTCCGTCTGTCCCTGATCGCCGGATTCGAGGTCCGCGCCCACTGGTCGTTGTTGCTGGTGGCGGTGCTCATGGCGGTGCAGGTGGTGGCGTCAGGCATGCCCTGGTGGCTGTTCCCGGTCCTGGCCGCCGCGTGGATCCTGGCGGTGCTGTGCCATGAACTCGGCCATGCCGCCATGGCCCGGCTGGTCGGTGGTCGCGCCGACCGCTTGGTGCTGTGGGCGCTGGGCGGCATTACCGACCAGGACGTGCCGCCGACCCCGGGCAAACGTTTCGCCGTCGCGGCGGCGGGACCGCTGGTGAATTTCCTGTTGTATGCCTCGGCCACCCTGGCGGTGCAGGCCCTGAATGGAGGTCTGACCGCCCAGGTGTTGAGCCTGGTCGCCGGGTTCAACCTCTGGCTGCTGCTCTTCAACCTCATCCCCGCTTATCCGCTCGACGGTGGCGCCATGGTGCGTGCCGTCCTGTGGCCGGTGGTGGGATTGCGCCGGGCGGTGCTCTGGACCATCACCCTGGCCTATGTCGTGCTCGCATGCCTCGCGGTGTGGGCGGTGTTCACCAGCAGCGTGCTGTTGTTCGCCATCGCCGCGATGCTGCTCATCTCGGTGATCCGCGAACACCGCGTGGTGGCCGAGGGCTTCGATCCGTACCTGGGCATGGCGGAGGGTTACGACCCGGTGGGCCGACCCTTGCTGGAGGTCTGGCGCGAGCGGCGCGCCGAACGCCGACGCGCCGCCGCCGAACGCGAGGCGGATGCGGAACAGGTGGTCCTCGACCGTTTGTTGGCGAAGGTCTCCGATCAGGGCCTGCACTCCCTGACCCAGGATGAACGCACCGAACTGCACCGCATCAGCAAACGCCAGCGTGAGCGTAGCGGCACCGCGTCATGAACCGTCCGGGCTGAACCGGTAGGCGGTTGCACCGCCGCGCCGGTCTGAACGGTTGCCGCCGCCATGACCATCGCCCTGCCTTATGTCGCCAGCCGTTTCGCCTACCGTCGTCGCGCCAGCCTGCCGGTGCAGGTCGGGCGGGTGCAGGTCGGAGGCGGGGCTCCGCTGGTGGTGCAGAGCATGTGCACCACTCCGACCCAGGATGTCGCCGCCACGGTGAGGCAGTGCATCTCGCTGGCCGAGGCCGGTTGCGAGCTTGTCCGCATCACCGCACCCGGCGTGAAAGACGCCCAGGCGCTCAAGGACATCCGCCGGGAATTCAGCGCCGCCGGTTTTGCCGATGTGCCGCTGGTGGCGGACATCCACTTCATGCCGGCGGCGGCGATGGAGGCCATCGAGCATGTCGAGAAGGTGCGCATCAATCCCGGCAATTTCGCGGACAAGAAGCGCTTTGCCGTCACCGAATACACCGACGTCGAGTACCGCGAAGAAGTCGAGCGCGTGGCGGAACGCTTCCTGCCCCTGGTGCGCCGCGCCAAGGCATTGGGCCGCGCCCTGCGCATCGGCACCAACCACGGTTCGCTGTCCGACCGCATCATGAACCGCTTCGGCGATTCGCCCCTGGGCATGGTCGAATCGGCCCTGGAATTCGTGCGTATCGCTGAATCCGAGGGCTATCGCCAGCTCATCATCTCGATGAAGTCATCGAATCCCAAGGTCATGGTCCAGGCGTACCGCCTGCTGGTGGCGCGACTCGATGCGGAAAAGCTCGGCGCCTATCCCCTGCATCTGGGCGTGACCGAAGCCGGCGATGGCGAGGACGGCCGCACCAAGAGCGCCGCCGGCATCGGCGCGCTGCTGGAGGACGGCATCGGCGACACCATCCGCGTGAGCCTGACCGAAGCCCCGGAAGCGGAGATCCCGGTGGCCCGGGCGCTCTGCCGCATCTACGACCGTCGTCAGGTCCTGGCTTCCGTCATCGCTACGGACGAAGCGGTCGATCCGTATGCCTACCGCCGCCGGGTCGCCGCCATCGCGCGCCTCACCAGCAGCCAGCCGGGCGGCGCCCCCTGCGGCGGCGGGCTGATCCCGCGGGTGCTCGTCCCCCTGCGCGCCGTCGCCCCTCACGGCAAGGAACCCGCCGCCGACGCTCGCGTCGCCGATGCCCAGGTATGGCTGGCGCAGTCGCACGAGGAGACCGGCTTTTCCACCACCCATCACAGCGGTGTGCGCGCTGCTGTCGCCAATGCGTCGGAGGCCACCGTCCCCCTCATCCACCTGCATCCCGGCACGGATACGCGCCACGTCCCCTCCGGCAGCCTGGTGCTGATCGGCCTGGACGGGGTCGATCCCACCGCCCGTCTGCGGGCACAGGTCGCGCACCTGCCCGAAAACGCCGTGCTGGGCATCGCCGAACCCGGGCTGATGGGCGAGGTCCGCGCCTACCGCCTGCTCGCCGCCGTGATCGAAGAGGCCTTCATCGCTGCGGAACGACGGGAATCCGGCAGCGGCAAGCGCCATCCCATCGCCATCGCCCTGCCCTACCAGCGCGACGATCTCGCCGTGTCGGCCATCGCCGGCAGCCTGCTCATCGACGGCATCGGTGACGCCCTGTACCTGCCGTCGGTGACCGATCCCCGCCGGCTTTCCTTCACCATTCTACAGGCGGTGAAGGCGCGCATCACCCGTGCCGATTACGTGGCCTGCCCCAGTTGCGGCCGCACCCTGTTCGACCTCATGGAGGTCACCGCCCACATCAAGCAGGTGACGAACCATTTGGACGGCGTGACCATCGCCATCATGGGCTGCATCGTGAACGGTCCCGGCGAGATGGCTGATGCGGACTTCGGTTTCGTCGGCTCGGGTCCGGGCAAGGTCGATCTTTATCGGGGGCGGGACAAGGTCCGCACCGGCATCCCCTTCGTCGGTGCCCGCGACGAACTGGTGGCGCTGATCAAGGAATCCGGCAAGTGGAAGGATCCCGTCTGAGTCAAACGCCCAGGCGGCGGCGATCATCCACGGCGGAGGCTGGCTCCGCAGGGTATTGTCAAAGACGCTCCCGGGACCAAGCTCCGCCACATGTTGAAGCTGGAAGTGCAGAATGCGGCCCAGAAGGGCAAAAAGATCCCTCTCAAACCGGGTCTGACCATCGGCAATGCGGCGTCCTGTACGGTGCGCGTCCATCATCCGGACATGCACCCGGTCCATGCCCGTTTTCTTGAGGACAAGCACAAGGCCATCGTCGAATCCGGCGATCCTGACGCCACCATCCTGCTCAATGGCAAAGCCGTGCTCAGCGCCGAACTGCGCCACGGGGATGAACTCGGCATCGGCCCCCTGAGGCTGAAGGTGATCAACGAGGCCCACGCCAGCTCCTCGACCCGGCTTGATGAACTGCTCTCCGAACTCGACGGCGGCCAGCCGGAAGTGCACGACTTCGCCAAGGAAGACCTTTTCTACCTCATCGGCCGCGACCCGAATCTGCGCAAGGCCATCACCTTCACCATCCCCAGCCGCGACAAGTTCATCGAGCAGGCGCAGGCGTTCCTCGCCCGCTTGGTCAAGAACAGCGGCATGGAGGAGACCCGGGTGGACGGTTTCATGACCTGTGCCAAGGAACTGGTCCTCAACGCACATCGCCACGGCCACGAATTCAATGAATCCAAGATCATCACCATCGCCTATCGGGACCACGGCGATCGCGTCGGGCTGACCATCACCGACCAGGGCAAGGGGTTCGACCATCGGACCGTGGTCGGGGCCGTGCGCAGCAAGGATGCGGCCCAGGCGGCACGCGAGCGTTACCAGGCCGGCGGCTTCGGCGGCCTGGGTTTCCAGCTCATCACCCGTCTGGCGCCGGATCTGGCCTACAATGACGTCGGCAACCAGGTGAGCTTCTCGATCCCCAAGAAATGATGCGGCGGATCCGCCCATCCGGTCCCTGCGCCTGATTGGCAAGCCCGGTGCTATCATCCGGTCATTCCAGCGCCGACGTCGCATCCGACGACGGCGCTGTCCACCATGACCACGCCCTCCCCCACCCACCTCCCTGCGACCCCCTCCGTCGATCAGGTCGTCGCGGCGCTCAACCGCACGGCCCTGCCCCGGCGTGCCCGCCTCCGCCTCAGCTCTGCCGCCATGCTCACCCTGGTCATGGGTGCGGCGCTGGTGCTGCTGCTGGCGGCCTTCATGGCCTTCTCCTGGGTCCTGGTGCGCGAGACGGAACGGCTGGTGATCGACATCCGGCATCAACGGACCACGCCCGCCGAGGCCATAGTCATCAGCGCGACCGATCTGCTCGACGAGGAGGTATTCGCCAGACTGGCGCAGGAACGCCCTGCCCGCACCGCCGAACTCTACCGCCAACGGGCGCTGGCCCGTTCCCGGGATTCCGCGGCCGCCGGGGCCGCACGCCAGGACTTCGCCCAGGCCAGCCAACTGGATCCCCAGGTCATCCAGGCCAACGATCGCCTGTTCTGGGCCGATCTGGAACTGCAGCAGGGCAATCCTGAACGCGCCAGGACGCTGTTGCGGGACTGCGACCTCACACTGTTGACCACGGCGCAACAACAGCACCTGACCCGGTTGCTGCTGACGCTGCACGACACCAGCCGGCGATGACCCGGAAATCCGCCGTCGGGTGTCAGGTGCCGCCGGCCCCGGCACGCAGGCGATAGCACCCGGCCCGGTCGAACGGCACGCGCTCGAACCGGTCATCGAGATTGAGCGTGGTCTCGGCCCCGCCCAGGAACAGGAATCCATCGGGCCGCAGCAGCTTGAACACCTTGCCCAGGATCGTCCGTTTGGTGTCGGTGTCGAAATAGATCAGCACGTTGCGCAGGAACACCACGTCCATCTGCGGCAGCGTGGGCCATGCCTCGATCAGATTGAGCACCTGGAAATCGACCGATTGGCGCAGATCCGCATTGATGACGTACTCGTTCTGGTCCTTGGAGAAGAACCGGTCGGTGAAACCGGCCGGCATGCCGCGATTGACTTCATACTGGTTGTAGCGGCCGGCGCGGGCCTTGACCAGGACTTCGGCGTTGAGATCGGTGGCGATCAATCGGACCTGCCAGGCTTGCAACGACGGAAAACGGTCCCGCAACTGCATGAGGATGCTGTACGGTTCCTGACCGGTGCTGCTGGCGGCGCACCACAAGGCAAGGCGGCGTTCCGTCTCACGCGCCTTCATCAGCGGCGGGATGACCACCTGGGCCAACGCCTCGAACGGTTGGCCATCGCGGAAGAAATAAGTCTCGTTGGTGGTCATCAGTTCGACCACCTGCCGATGCAGGTCGCTCCAGGGGGAGGTGCGCAGGCGCGTCGCCAGTTCCGCCATGTTCCTGCAACCGGATTTCTGCGTCAACGGCATCAGGCGATGTTCGATGAGATAGGCCTTGTCCTCGCCGAGCACGATGCCCGAACGATCCCGCACCAGACGGCGGATCGCCTCGAAATCCTGGGGAAGAAGAGTGCCGGGCATGATCATGCGGGCCGGTTGAGACGGCGCATGATCTCGGCCGCCAACTGTGACAGCGGAACGACCTGATGGGCGAGGCCCGCTTTCACCACCGATCCGGGCATGCCCCAGACCACCGAGCTGGCCTCATCCTGGGCGAGGATCTGGCCACCGGCCTCGCGGATCGCCTGGGCGCCACGGGTCCCGTCCTGCCCCATGCCGGTCATGACCACGGCCAGCACCTGACCACCACAAGCCTCGACGGCGGACCGGAAGAGCGGATCGACCGCCGGTCGGCAGGAGTTCTCCGGCGGATTCTGATTCAATTTCAGGCGCAGGTGTCCGTCCACCCGTTCCACCAGCATGTGCCAGTCGCCGGGCGCCAGGACGGCTTTGCCCGGTTCCAATGCCATGCCATTGGTCGCCTCCGCCACCGGGATGTGCGCCTTGGCGGCCAAGCGTTCGGCCAGCAGTTTGGTGAACAGCGGCGGCATGTGCTGGACGATGGCGACCGGCACCGGCAGGTTCCGGGGCAACTGCGGCACGAGTTCAGCCAAGGCATTGGGGCCCCCGGTCGAAATGCCGATGACCAGCAATTCGGGCAGGCGGAACGTCTGTGGAGCAATCGAGGAGATCGGAGTGGCGTAACGGTGCGGCGCGGCTTGAGGGCGGACCGCCACCTCCCCGCCGGCCGGTTCGGCGGATCGCCGGCACAGACCCTTGATGCGCGTCACCAACTGTTCGCGGATCAGGTCCATGCTCTGTTGCAGACCGCTCATGCCCGACGGTTTGGTGACGAAATCCGCAGCGCCCCGTTGCAGGGCATCGAGCGTGATCTGCGCGCCGGCCTGGGTGTGGGAGCTGAACATGATGACCGGGATGGTGGAGCCGCTTTTGCGCAGTTCGGTCAGCGTGGCGAGTCCGTCCATCTCCGGCATCTCGACGTCGAGCACCATCAGATCGGGATTGGTCGACGGCATCTTGGCCAGGGCGAGCTTGCCATTGGGCGCGGTGGCCACGACCTCGATGGCCGGGTCGCCGGACAGCGCCTCGGTGAGGAGCTTGCGCACCACCACCGCATCATCGACGATCATCACCCGGATCTTGCTCATGGCGTCCCATCACCCATGCAGGGTGGACAAAGGCAGGCTGATCACGCGCTGGATGTCCAACACGAGCAGCAAATGACCTTTGAGTTTGTGCACGCCCACCAGCAGATCCCGCACCACCCCTTCCACCGTGTCGGGAGTGGTCTCGAAGGTGGCCTCATCGACATCGAGGACGTCCCCGATCTCATCCACCTGGAGCGCGGCCGCGCCATCATCGCCGGTGACCACCACGTTGATGGGAGCGCGCTTCCCTTCATACGGCGGAAGCTCCAGCCGACGACGCAGATCGATCGCCGTGACCAGTTGGCCACGCAGATTGATGAGACCGATCACCACCGGTGGAGCCAGGGGCACGCGCGTGGTGCGCAGATGACGGATGATCTCCTGGACCCGCAACACATCGATGCCGAACAGATGCGGGCCGAGGCGGAAGGTGCAGTACTGCTTGCTCATGTCCTGGCTCCGGCGGCTTCGGTGGCGAAGAAGTCGGGAATCGCGGTGGTGATGACACCTTCGATGTCGAGCAGTTCGGTGATGCGTTCGCTCAGGATCACGCACCCCAGCACGCCGGGGCGGCTGGCGGCACGGGTCAGGCGCGTGGATCCGACCACCGTGTCGATGATGCGCCCGATCACCAGACCGACGCTGCGATCCCCTTGGCGGACCACCACCACCGGCAGGGCGGCGGGAGCGCCTTCGCTCGGGGTGCGGATCTCCTTGCGGCGTTCCGGCAAGTGTTCAAAGACATGGATGAGGGGCAGGATCGTACCACGGTATTGCACCACGGCCCGTTGGCCGGCTCGTTCGATGGAAGCCACCGGGATCTCCTCCAGCCGGGAGATGCGGCTGATGGGGATGGCCATACGCCCATCGTCCGGGCTTTCGAACACCAGCAGGACCTGCTGGTGTTCGTCCGTGGCCTGGGTCGTCCGGGCCGCTGCGGCCTGGGCGCCATGGTCCTTGTGCGGAGTGACCACATGGGCGCGCTGGCCCAAGCCGATGACATCCAGGATGAGGGCCACCTGACCATCGCCCATGATGGTCGCGCCGGCAAAGACCGCGAGCGACTTGAGCATCTTGGACAGGGGTTTGACCACGATCTCCTCGGAATCGCACACCGCATCCACCACCAGTCCGAAGGTCTGCTCATCGGCTTGGAGCACGACGATGGTGAGGGTTTCCGACGTGGCGTCCTCGGACGAAAGGCCCAGCACCCGGTTGAGCCGGATGAGCGGCAGCAGTTGGCCGCGCAGACGATAGACCTCGGCGCCGTACACCGTCTCGACGCCGGTGCGAAGCTGTTCGCCTTCCAGGCGCACCAGCTCCAGCAGGCTGACCTGGGGGATGGCGAAACGCTCGCCGCCGGTCGCCACGATCAGCGCGGGGACGATGGCCAGGGTGAGCGGGATCTTGATGCGCAGGGTCGAACCGGCGCCCAGCTGGCTCTGGACATCGACCGTGCCGCCGATGCGTTCGATGTTGGTCTTGACCACGTCCATGCCGACGCCGCGGCCGCTGATGTTGGTGACCTTTTCGGCCGTGCTGAAACCGGGCATGAAGATCAGGTTCACCAGTTCGCGTTCGCTCATGCGGGCGGCCTGGTCCTCGGTGATGAGGCCCTTTTCCAGCGCCTTGGTGCGTACCCGGTTGACATTGATGCCACCGCCGTCGTCGATGATCTCGATGTTCACCATGCCGCCTTCGTGATAGGCGCGCAGCTTGAGCATGCCTTCGGCCGTCTTGCCCGCGGCCAGCCGCTTGTCGGGCAGTTCGATGCCGTGGTCCACGGAATTGCGCACGATGTGGGTGAGCGGATCCTTGATCGCCTCGATCAGGGATTTGTCGAGTTCCGTCTCGGCGCCTTCCATCTCGATGCGCACCTGCTTGCCGCACATGCGCGACAGGTCGCGCACCACCCGGGGGAACTTCGACCACACGTTGCCGATGGGCTGCATGCGCGTCTTCATCACCCCTTCCTGCAATTCGGTGGTGAGCACGTTCAGCCGCTGGGTGGTGGTCTGGAACTCGGTGTTGCCCGCGATCTCGAATTGCAGGATGCGGTTGCGCACCAGCACCAGCTCGCCCACCAGATTCATGAGTTGGTCGAGCAGTTTCACATCGACGCGGATGGTGGTGTCGGCGACGCCATGGGCCTCGCTGATCGAGGCACGGGCCTGGGCCTCCAGATCGTTCTTGTCGACCCTGGCGATCTCCTCGGTGCGGGGGCGGACGACCGGGACCACCGGTTCCTCTGCGGCCGGCGGCGGCGCCGGCGGATCCATCTGTGCGAGGGCTTCCTCGGCTTGGCGGCGGTGCCGCCGGGTGGTGAGGATGCGTTTGATCGATTCGGCCTGTTCGCGCGTCAGGTCCGTACCGGCATCCTTGTGGGCCAGGGCATCGCCCAGCAGCGACGCGGATTCCGGCGACGGTTCGGCCTCGGCGTCGAGCGCGACCATGCGCACCGGGGCCGGGGGGCTGCCCGCCCCGTTCTGCAGGATCTCCAGACGGGCGATGAGCGCCAGGTAGTCCTCGCTCCCTTCGTCCTTGTGGTGTTCGATGCGGCCCAGGATGGCGCGCACGGCATCGACCATCTCCAGCAACGCCGTGGTCATGTCGGTGGTCAGGGCGAATTTGCGGTCCCGCAGCTTGCTCAGCAGGTTCTCGCCGGCGTGGGTGACCTTTTCCAGCTTTTCAAAGCCGAAAAAACCGCTGGTGCCCTTGATGGTATGGACGTTGCGGAAAATCGACGCGATGTGTTCGTGATTGCTCGCGTCCTTCTCCAACGCCACGAAAGCCTGGTCCAGCCGGTCCAGGTTCTCGTAACTCTCGACCAGGAAGTCCTTCACCAATTCGTCCATGTCTGCCATGGCGTGATCTCCCACGTCCAAGGGAACCCTGGAAACACGTCAAAGTCAATGTGGGGACCGGTCTCCGTACAACCGGGCCACCGGACGCGGCCCCATCCCGCCGCAGCCTCCCGACTTCCGGGCTTCCGGACCTGCCGCTCCGTCGCACCATCCCGGCATGCTCATCGACACCCATTGCCACCTGACCAATGGCCGTTTCGCCGCCGACCTGCCTGCCGTCATCGCCCAGGCCGGCACTGCCGGGGTGGCGCACCTGCTCACCATCGGCACCGGTCTCGAGGACGGCCGCGCCGCCCTGGCCATCGCCGCCGCCCATCCCCAGGTGTCCTGCGCCGTGGCCCTGGACCCGGCGAGCTGTTTCGCTGCCGGGTCCACCTGGGATGAGGCCTTTGCCGAGTTGGAGGCCCTGCTGCGTGGCGGCGGTTTCGTCGCGGTGGGCGAGTTCGGCCTGGAGTATTTCCATCGGGACACGGTCTGTACGCATGCGGTGCAACGCGAGCATTGCGCCCGTCAGCTCGACCTCGCCGCCCGCCTGGGCCTGCCTGCCATCCTGCATGTGCGCGAGGCCCACGGGGACATGCTCGACCTGCTGAAAGCCCATCCGGACACGCATGGCGTGGTGCATTCCTTCAGCGGCGATGCGGAAACCGCCCGGCGTTTCCTTGATCGGGGCTGGCACCTCAGCCTCAACGGCATGGTCACCTACAAAGGCAACGACGCCCTGCGCGAGGCCGCCCGCCTCATCCCCGCCGACCGTCTGCTGGTCGAGACCGATGCCCCCTATCTGGCGCCTATCCCCCATCGCGGCAAACGCTGCGTGCCGGACTTCGTATCCGCCACCGCCGCCTTCATCGCCGACCTGCGCAGCGAACGTCCCGACGACCTCGCCGCCTGGACCACGCGCAACGCCGTGCAGTTGTTCGGCCTGCCCGACCCCTGGGCTGCGGCCTGATCTCCCCGGAGCCTCCATGCCCACCGTCGCCATCGTCGGCGCTTCGCCGAAGCCTGAACGCTACAGCCACAAGGCCGTACGCGGCTACCGCCAGCGCGGCTACACCGTCTGGCCCATCAATCCCACCGGTGCCGCCGTCGACGGAATCCCCGCCTTCACCGGTCTGGCGGAACTGCCGGGGCGGCCCGACATCGTCTGTTTGTATGTGAACCCGACCATCGGCGCGACCCTGGTGGAGCGCATCGCCGCGCTCCGGCCGAAGCAGGTGTGGCTGAATCCCGGGGCCGATGGCCCGGACCTCGTCACCGCCCTGCGCCGGCACGGCCTCATGGTCATCGAGGCCTGCACCCTGGTGGCGCTGTCCTATGGCGACCCGCTTACCGTCGGCAACAGGATGACCTGACGACCATATTCGCCGCAAGCCAGGCATACGTCCGACACGAATGCCGCCCGTCTCCACGCCTGGCTGATCCGCAAGTTCCATTACCGCATGGTCATCACCTGAGCGGAATCGGATTTTCTGGGGTATTGTCTTGCTAGATGCCGGACCCAACACGGCTTGCCTCATCCCGAAAACGGCACCTCTGACACAGGGGTTCGCCCACGCAGGATAAGGACGCAGACAGCTCACGCTCTTGTTTGTACGAAGCCTCTGTTCCGTGCCGCGCCTTGGCACTCACTCCAGCAGCCTGGGGTGCTGTCTCTTTGCGGTCTGTGGTTGCTCATGCCAGGAAAGCTGCTCATGACCATGAAGCACGATCTGCGCATCCTCTTTTTCGAAGACACGCCCATGGACGTGGAACTCGAAACCTATGAATTGGAGAAAGCCGCCATCGCCTTCACCTACAAACAAGTGGGGCGCATGAGTGAGTTCATTGCCGAGATCGAGAACTTTCAGCCCGATTTGATCATTTCGGATTACCACCTGCCGGATTGCACCGGCAGCGATGCCATTGCCCATGTTCAGGCCTCCCATCCCGACATCCCGATCATCATGGTGACAGGAGCCCTGCCCGACGTCGAAGCCGTGGAGCTCATCAAATCAGGCGCCAAGGATTACGTTCTGAAGGACCGCATGGCCCGCCTGGGCATGGCCGTAAAGCGCGTCCTGTCATTGGAAGAGGCGCAGGCGGAACGGCGCCAGGCCGAGAGATCATTACACGAAAGCGAAGCGAAATTCCGCGCCCTGGTGGAATCCTCGAGCGACTGGATCTGGGAGATCGACCACCATGGGAAGTGTCGTTATTCCAGCCCGCAAGCCCTGGCCATCACCGGCTTCACACAGGACGAAATCCTGGCCGCGGACACGTTTCTCCTGATGACGAATCAGGAAGGCGCCCCGTTAAAAGAAGCGGTCTGCACACAACGCGCCATCACCCTCGCCCCCCATTCCCTTATCGCAAAGAATGGACGATTGATCCACCTCGAAACCAGCGGCACCGCCGTCATTGGTGATGGCGATGCCATCACAGGATTCCGAGGCATCAGCCGCGACATCACGGAAAAGAAAAAAGCTGAACAACTCATCCTCGCAACGCGTGACGTGGCAGTACGACTGGCGGCCTCGACTGACGTTGATGATCTTTTGAACATCTGTCTGGAGAACGTGCTGCAACTGACCGGCATGACAACCGGAGCCGGATTCACTTTTGATCCCTCTGCTGGAGGAAAGCTGCGAGTGAGCCTCGGCATGTCCCCCGAACTCAAGGAAGCATGGAGCACCCTGGCCCCCAATGGGCCGCTACATGCCCGTCTTGCCAGAGGCCAGTCGATCGTACACGATACGGCCTCGTCCACGAACGTATGGACTGACGAGCTTCGGTCTCGATTCAAGCAGGAAAACCTGTGTAGAATACCGAATGTAATCCTGTCCCCGATCTGGAATGGCACCCGGTCATGGGGTGGCCTGATGGTGGCGAGCCAAGCCGGTGAACCGATTGATTCCCGCTTGGTCACCCTGGTGGAAACCATTGCCATCCAAGCGGGCGATGCGATGGCCCGGATCAGCAGCGAGATCAACCGTAGGAATCTCGAAGCCCAACTGCGTCAGATTCAAAAGATGGAAGCGGTCGGGCAGCTGGCCGGCGGCTTGGCGCATGACTTCAACAATATCCTGGGCGTCATCATGAGCGGTCTGGAAGTGATCGCGCGTAAATTATCCCTGACAGGCGAAACCGCAGATATCCATACCATGATCATGCAGGCCGTGCACCGGGCATCGGACCTGACCGCCAAACTCCTGGTACTCAGTCGCAAATCACCCCCATCGACCAAACCGTGCAATGTACACCATATCATTCATGATGCAGGGATACTCCTGCGACGCGGAATCGACCCACGCATCACACTGAAATTCAATCTATCTGCATCCGCCAGCATCGTCCATGGTGATCCGGCCCAATTGCAAAGCCTGATACTCAATCTCGGACTCAACGCTCGCGATGCGATGCCATCGGGCGGCGACATCGTCATTTCAACCTATGATGACCAGATGTCAGCGGAAACATGCTCCACCACAGTATTTCCTGGCATAAAACCTGGGCGTTATCTCCGCATCGAAGTGTGCGACTCGGGCATTGGCATACCGCCCGAGATCAGGGAACGCATTTTTGAACCGTTCTTCACCACCAAGGAACCAGGCAAAGGAACCGGTCTTGGTTTGGCCATGGTCTACAACACGGTGCAGGAGAGCCATGGAACCATAGCGGTTTGCAGCGAACCCGGCCGCGGAACCACCTTCTCCATCTATCTGCCGGTTCAGGAAGGTGCCGATCTGGAACGCGAAGATCGGAACAGCCCATTGGTCAGCGGTCATGGCTTGGTGATGCTCGTTGAAGACGAACCGCTCCTGAGAACACTGAACAGCCTGGTGCTCAAAGAATTCGGCTACGACGTGGTGGTGGCCAATGATGGCCAGCATGGCATCGAAGTGGCATCGGCCAACTTGGCACACTTGGATCTGGCCATCATCGACATGATGATGCCGCGCATGAACGGACAGGAATGCTTTGCCGAAATCCGGCGGTTTGCGCCTGATTTGCCCGTCATCTTCATGTCCGGTTATTCCTCTTCCGCCGTGATTTCGGAACTCTTGAAGCAACGGCTCGTCTGGTTTGTCCCCAAACCCTGTTCGGCAGTGGAACTGAGCCGGATCATCGCCAAGGCGCTGGCGGCCAAGCGAGGTTCCGACGAATGAAATCCGCTCATGCCCCCCGGGATCCCGATGGACCCGAACCTCAAATGCCGCATGAGGAACATTCCATCAACGGTCGGTGCATCTTGTCATCACGGAGGAACTCATGACCGAAATGAAGTCGCTGTTACTGGCAGAAGACAGCCCCCAGGATGCCGAACTCGCCTTGGAGGCACTGAACAGCAATCATCTGGTAAACCGGGTCATTCTTGTCAAAGACGGTGTGGAGGCCCTGGAATACCTGCGTTGTGAAGGGGAATACGCAACACGTGCTTCCGGGAACCCGGCAGTCATCGTGCTCGATGTTAAAATGCCCCGCTTGGATGGCATTGAGACATTGAAAATCATCCGATCCGATCCGGCGCTAAAACTCATTCCGGTAGTCATGCTCACGTCTTCAAGAGAAGATCAGGATTTGATCCGCAGCTACGAACTCGGCAGCAATGCCTATGTCGTCAAGCCGATGAAATTCGCCGATTTCATCACCGCCGTCAAGCAACTCGGCATATTTTGGGCCATGTTGAACGAACTCCCGCCGGAAAGACCCATAACACAGGACCATGCATGATTACGGATTGAAAAAGCGATCGTCGATCGATTCAAGCACGGGTGACAGGTCATTTCACGTCGCCCCTTGGCTCCGGTTTTGCCACCCCCTTGAGGCAAGACGGTGGGCACGATGAGGGCTCCTGGTTCCGGATGGCCCTCCGGGCGATGGCGGGCATTCCGGGGCCGAGCACGAATACACGCCGTTCATGAGGTATGCTGGAGCGGTCACCCTGCGAGTGACCATGCCGTATCGACATCAACGCCCACTCTGTTGCATCAGAGGTGTCACATGAGCATGCGCGCCACCCATCGTCTCGCAGAACACGCCAGACGACAGCTCGCTCCCGTGATTATCCTAACCACTTGCTTGGCACCAACCGCCACATCTGCCGCAGATGATCCAACGACCGCCAGCGAACCGGCGCACGATGTGGCCGACATGGACCTCGAAGAGTTGGTGAACATCAGGGTCTCGCCCTTCGAGGTCTTGTCCCGGCTTGATAATGGTTATCGAGCCTCGAGCTCGGTCTCCGGTTCCCGTTTCAACGCTCCGATCCGTGATTTGCCCTTTGCCATCCAGGCGTTCACCGAGTCCTTCATCAAGGACCAGAAGCCGGTGAACATCTTCGATATCGTGCGCTATTCGCCCGGCGTCACGTACCGCAGCAACGACTTCAACGAAGGAAATGCCAACCTCGCCATCCGTGGTTTCGCCGTCAGCTCCACCGCCGGCAACGTTCAGATTCTCCGCGATGGCTTCCACGGCCCCTCGATCTTCGACTTCACCAACATCTCGCGCGTCGAAGTCGTCAAGGGACCAGCCTCGTTTCTCTACGGCCAAGTCGCTCCCGGTGGCATCGTCAACGTCATCACCAAGAGCCCGCAATCCACCTTCTCCGCCACCGCCGATGCTCGCTATGGATCCTACGACGAATATCGTCTTGAGGCCGACGTCACCGGACCAGCCACCAAGACGCTGTTCTATCGGATCGCTGCCTCCTACGACCAGGACATGCATTACTGGAAGCCATATGACGCCAATTCCCGCGACATTGCGCCATCACTGCTGTGGCAGCCCAATGATCGCGTCAGCCTGTCGGTCAAGTACGAGACTTTCCGCAAATTCGAAACGCCGCAGCTCATGCAGAAGCCCGGTTATGGCACCCAAGCCGGCATTGTTCCAACCGCTTCCGATCCCAACCGCTCGGGCGTCGATGTGCCCGGTCTGCCGGACAACTGGAACAGCATGTCCGACATCGATTTCCGTAACAGTTCAACCGACAATCTGACTTCATGGCTCGATCTCAAACTCGAAGAACATTGGAATCTCCGCCTCGGCTATTCCCACCTGCTCTATCGGGTCGACGCGCTGGCCTCGGGCAATTTCGGCATGGCGAACAATACGACGCTCATGCAGGGGCGCCGCCTTAGGCGGCAGATATACGAGAACCAGGACAATACCTACGAGGCCCAGGCCCTGGGGAAATACGCCTTGGGCAGGACGAGCCTGCGCATGCTCCTGGGAACGCAGTATATCGACCGCCGCTTCGACAACTGGGCCGCCCAGGCACCCAACGACCCCGCACTCGGCAGCAACCCCACCGCATCGCCATTTCCGCTTTGGGATCTCAGCGATCCCTCCACCTGGAATCGAGGCGTTACGATCCCGCTGTCCGCGCTCACCGCAAATCCGACCAATCAAACCACTGATTACACGGACACCTCGGTCTATGGCGGGACCACGTTCGGATTCTTTAATGATCGCCTGCTGATTTTAGCCGGACTCCGTCTGACGTCGACGGAAAGCCAGCTCACCAATCATCTGACGGCGCAATCCCAGCCCCGGATCACGGCAAGCAGGGTCACGCCCCAATACGGCATCCTCTACAAGCTCACCCCCGCGCTCTCGCTCTTCGGATCCTACTCCGAATCATTCGTCCCCGGTACTCAGGTCCTCAACAATCCTGACGGAACCACGCAGCCAGCCCTTCCGACCGAAGGCCGCGGTTATGACGTCGGCATCAAAGCGGATGCATTGGACGGCCGCTTCTCCAGCACGTTGACCGTTTTTGACATCCACAATCGGAACATTGTCAATGATCTCGCCACGACCAATTCCTCTGGTCTGGTTGTGATCTCCAATGTGCAATCGGGCGAACAGCGGTCGAGCGGCATCGAATGGGACATGACCGCCACCCCGGTCGACAACTGGCAACTGTATCTCTCGTACAGCTACATGTACGCGCGGATCGTGGAGTTCACCGGCAATGACGAGGCCCTCCTGGCCCAGGATCCCGCCACGCTCAGTGCCGCAGACCAGGCAAATTACAAAAATGCGCTTCGCTTTCACCACGCCCCATTGCAGATGAGCGCCCCGCATCTGGCCAACTTATGGACACGCTACGATTTCACGCAGTCGTGGGCAAAAGGCATCTATCTCGGCGGTGGCGTCAACTATGTATACGATCAAACGCTCTTGCCTGATGGACCCGAATCGTCGCATCAGACCTACACGCTCGTCAACGGGTTGGTCGGCTACATGTGGACATACCATGGAAGGCGGATGAATGTGGATCTCATGGGCAAGAACCTCGCCGATGAGCACTATCGTCCCTCACAAAGCACAAGAAGCCGTCCGCGCGAATTCCTCCTTACCTTTTCCGTAAAACTCTGATTCGGATGACTGGCCATGATCCCGAATCAGCCCGTCATGAGCAGTTCTGCCGCCCCCCTTTCACGGCGGAGAATCGGTAATGAATACATAAATCGACTTGCCGACGCCCCTACGAAGGAAACCGCATCCGTTGAAACCAGCCGTCAACGCCATCCGTGGAAGGCGTCTCTCCCTATCATCATCCTATTGCTGTTGACCTTCCTGAATCCGGTAGGAAGCCAAGAGGTGATGACGGAAAACGTAAGTCGCATCAAGGCCGCTTTTATCCGTAATTTTGCGCGTTATGTGATCTGGCCAGATCAGGCGTTCACCGATAGCAACGCTCCGTGGCGGATATGCATCCTGGGGAAAAACCCGTTCGATCACATTTTGGATAAAACCTTGACGGGACGAACTGAACAGGGGCGATCGTTTGAGATACATCTGGCAGAAACCCTGGAGGAAGCACCCCCATGCCAAATGATCTACATTACCTACGATACAACCGCTGAGCGGCGCGCCGCCCTGGATGCGTTAAAGGGGAAACCGGTGCTGACCATCGGTGACGCCAACGATTTCCTGAGCGAAGGCGGCACCATCCAGTTTCGAGTCGGCGAACGCGTACAGATGAGCGTCAACCTTGATCGGGCCAAGGCCGATTCGCTTGGCATCCAGACCAAGATGCTGGAAGTCGCAACCGAAGTGCTGGAAAACGGCAAATTACGGAAGGCCAGATAGGCCATGTTCTACAATCTGAGCATCCGCAAAAAACTGATCGTGACACAGGGCAGTTTCGTGTTGCTGACGTTCCTCATCGCCGGCATGGCATTCGCGATCTATCAACGCATTACGTTGGAAGACCGGGCACGGCAGATCATGGAACCCTACGCCCAATTGGTCTCCGCTGGAACCGATACGGCCATTGCTTTCGAAGATCCGGTCCGGGCGCAAGAGATCCTGAACACCCTCCGGTCAAATCCGCACATCATGGAGGGAACCATCTTCCTGGAGAGCGGTCGCGTACTGGCCCATTTCGGGAGTCACGCCGCCACCCCGTCTGCTCCGCCATCCACTCAGTCAGGAATCCGCCTGACATCCAACATGGCGGAGTTACGCCAGGAACTGACCAATGGCGCATACCTGAGACTCCTCATGAGCATCGAGAGCCTGCATGAGCAGACACGGCAGATGCTCTGGGTGTTCGGGGGCATCGTCCTTCTCCTGCTGTTCAGCACCCTCGGACAGACCCTGATCTTGCAGCGGACCATCGTGTACCCCCTTGCCGTCTTGACCACTGCGGCAGAGCGTATTCGATCCCACGTCGACTACAGCCATCGCGTGCCAGCCATCGGAACCGATGAGGTGGCGCGCCTCGGCCAGAGTTTCAACTCCATGGTCGAAGCCGTGCAGATGCGCGAAGGTGAACTGCAGGATCTCGCCATCTTTCAGCACACCATCCTGAACAGCGCCGCCTACGGCATCATTTCCTCAAAAACCGATGGGATCATCACCGGCTTCAACCCTGCCGCCGAACGCCTGCTGGGTTATACGGCGGACGAAGTCGTCGGAAAGCAGACTCCAGCGCTCTGGCATGACCAACAGGAAGTCGAACAATATGCGGTTAACCTGTCCCGAGAACTCGGGGACGAAATCCCGCCCGGATTCGAGGTCTTCACCGCCCGCCCCAAGCGCGATCTGACCGAAGAACACGAGTGGACCTTCATCCGCAAGGATGGAAGCCGCGTACCGACCAATCTATCCGTGACCGCGCTGCGTGATACCGATGGTCGCATCACCGGATTCGTCGGTTTGGTCTACGATCTGACCGAGCGCAAAAAAGCGGAGCAGGATCTGTTTGCGTCCGAGCATCGAATGACGCACACGCTCGCCAACATGCCGGGGTTTGCCTACACTTTCCGACGCACGCCGGATGGGCATTTAAGTTTCCCGTACGCCAGCCCAGGCATCAGTGCATTTTACGGACTGATGCCCCAAGACGTGGTCGACGACATGACGCCGGTACAAATGATGGCCCATCCCGATGACCGGCCCCGCATCGACGCAGGCATCGCCGAATCGGCAAAGAACATGACGCCGTTCAGCCTCGATTTCCGCATCTGTCGGCCCAATATGCCCGAACGATGGGTGGGAGTCCGGGCATTGCCGGAGCGCGAACCGAACGGCAGCATCCTGTGGTATGGCATCATGCTCGACATCGCTGAGCGCAAGATCGCTGAGGCGGAGATCCGCAAGCTCAACCAGGAACTCGAACAGCGCGTTATCGAACGGACCACTGAGTTGCAGACCGTCAACAAGGAACTCGAAGCGTTCGCGTATTCCGTTTCTCATGACCTGCGCGCCCCCCTGCGTCATATCGACGGATTCATCAATTTGCTCAGGGAACGCACGACCACGGCGCTCGACGACAAAAGCCTGCATTACATGGACACCATCTCGGATGCAGCCAAACGCATGGGAATCCTGATTGATGACCTGCTCGCCTTCTCGCGGATGGGGCGAAGCGAAATGGCGACAGCCGAGGTGGACCTGGACAGTCTGGTACAGGACGTCCTCCGGGAATCCGAGCCGGAAATCAAAGGACGGACCATTGATTGGCGTATCGGCAAGCTCCCCCGGGTCACCGGAGATGGCGCCATGTTGCGCATGGTTCTGGTCAATCTCATCTCAAACGCCTTGAAATTCACCCGGAAACGGGCCAGTGCGAACATCGAAATCGGATCCCAACCCGGACCGGACAAGGACATCATCATTTTTGTGCGGGACAACGGCGCCGGTTTCGACATGCAGTATGCCAAAAAACTTTTTGGGGTCTTTCAACGTCTGCACAAAGCCAATGATTTCGAAGGAACCGGCATCGGATTGGCGAATGTCCACCGTATCATTGGACGCCATGGCGGAAAAACCTGGGCGGAAGGCGTCGTGGATGGCGGCGCGACTTTCTATTTTTCACTGCCGAACAAAGACAGGGCTGTCACCATGGGTAAAAAGACATGAGTCGTTTCGGGACGTCGCTCGGTGCTAAGAACGAATGACCCCAAGCAGCGCGTTCGCTGTTTGGGGTCATTGATTCACCACGTTTGGCGTATTCATGCGGCTGACAAATACGCAACGCGCGCGAGTTGCGGTTGTCCCAGTCAGTCGAACGCTCCAGCAAGAATGACGTGGGCGTCCGCACTCCGTTTGCTGCATGACGAAAGCTTGCGCCCCAGTTGACCACCGCTGGCTTCGCCTTGATCAAGGCGCCGATGCTGCACGATCCCGCCCCTCACCCCAAGTCAGGATCTGCCATGAAGGCCATCGTCAAGACCCCCCACGGCGACATCAACATCACCCTGTTCGACAAGACCGCCCCCAAGACGGTCGAGAACTTCGTGAAGCTCGCCAAGGCCAAGTTCTACGACGGCCTCGCGTTCCACCGCGTCATCGGCAACTTCATGATCCAGGGCGGCTGCCCCCATTCCAAGGCCGGCGCCAAGGGCCACCCCGGCACCGGCGGCCCCGGCTGGAAGATCAAGTGCGAGACCGCGGGCAACCCCGAGAAGCACCTGCCCGGCACCCTGTCCATGGCCCACGCGGGCAAGGACACCGGCGGCAGCCAGTTCTTCATCACCCACATCGCCACCCCCCACCTCGACGGCGTCCACACCGTCTTTGGTCGCGTGGTCGGCAAGGCCGACCTCGACATCGTCTGGAAGGTGAAGCAGGGCGACCAGTTCAGCGTCGAGATTGTCGAAGGGTGATTTTGGTTTCGGGTTTCGGGTTTCGGGTTTCGGGTGACAACCCGATGGACCACGGGCGCGCAACCCAAACACACGTTCATCACCAGGAGGTCTCGGGATATCCCGAGACCTCTTTGCATTCACGTCGCTCGGCATCTTTTCACCCGGCTTCATGGCGTCGCTGATGCCCAGCGACGAACCCGAAACCCGAAAACCCGAAAGCCGAAACCATGCTGTCCCCCGCCCAACTCTCCTTCCTCGAACTCCTCGTGACCCGCCAGGCGCTGAAATTCGGCGATTTCACCCTGAAATCGGGCCGCAAGTCGCCGTACTTCATCAACACCGGCTGCTTCAACCAGGGCGGTGATCTGGCGAAACTGGGCGCGGCGTACGCCGATGCCATCCAGCGCCGCTTCGGCAACGATGTGCAGGTGGTGTTCGGACCGGCTTACAAAGGCATCCCCCTCGCGCTCGCGGCGGCGGCTGAATATGAAAAGCTGGTCGGCCGCTCGGTCGGCTGGACCTATGACCGCAAGGAAGCCAAGGACCATGGCGACGGCGGTCTGTTCGTCGGCGCCAAGCTCGAACCCGGCGTGAAGGTCGTCATCGTCGATGACGTGCTCACCGCGGGCACCGCCATGCGCGAATCCCTGACCAAGCTCAAGCCCACCGGTGTGACCATCGTCGGCGCGGTGGTGGCCGTGGACCGCCAGGAAAAAGGCCAGGGCAGCCGTACCGCGCTGGAGGAGATCACCCACGAGATGGGCGTGCCGGTGTCGGCCATCATCACCGTGACCGAGGCCGCCGACCATCTGTTGGCGCACGACGTGGCGGGCCGCCGCTACCTGTCGGCGGACGACCGCGAGCGCATCCGCACGCACCTCGCCGGCTGATCATCCGGCCCGGCCGCGTCCCCGGGCTTGGCCGGGCCCGGGGACACCGGCGGTGAAAATCCCGGTTTTCTGCGGACACCAGACGGTATTTCCTTTGCTCCGACCCCTGATCGCGGCTACAATGCCCGCGGATCTCCCGGCCGGCACCAGGCCGGGGGTGGGCGGAACGGCAAACCCGGGGGCGGCCATGCGCATCAACCAGTTCGTCGCCAACATGCAGCGGCAAAGCCAGTTGGCGGCCTCCGCCAGCGCTGCGTCCGCAACAACAGCCACGACGACGGCCACGACCGCTGGCAATGCCACCACCGACAAGCGTCTGGCCAAGGCCCAGCAGGCCAACCAGACCCGCCTCACCGACGCCGCCAAGGGCTTCACCCAGGCGACCGGGGTGCGCGACGGGCTGGCCGCCACCAACGAAGCCCTCGCCAACGCCAAGGCCCTGGTGGCCAAGGCCCAGGACGCCAGCCTCAGCGACACCGACCGCACCAAGCTGCAAAGCCAGCTCACCAGCGCGCTCAAAGCCGTCGATCAGGGCACCAAGACCCAGACCACGGCCCTCAGCGACCAGACCCTCGGCAACCATGTCTATGCCGCCGCCAAACAGACGGCGACCGCCAGCGACCAGTTGGGGAAGAACGCCTCGGACCAGTACGGGTCCGTCGCCGCGCTGAAGAACCTCGATCTGACCACCGCCACCACCGACCAGCTCACCGAAGCCGCCAAGGTGCTGGCTGCGGCCCAAAGCGAGGTATCCGGCAAACTGACCGCCGCGAACCAGCAGGTGGCCCGCATCGCCGGACGCGTCGACGTGCTCGAAGGCGCCCAGAGCGTCCTGGGCGGCAGCCCCGGTTCCGCGACCACCAGCACCACCGCCAGCCAGCGCAATTTCGCCGCCGCCCTGTCGATGATCCAGCAGAACACCCAGCAGTTGTCGCCCGGCAGCCTGTTCAATTCCATCGTCTGAACGGCGGCTTCACGACCTCCGCCAGCCTGCACGGACTGCCGCTGGCCCGCGCCACCATCGCCCTATGCTCCCGCGCCTCGCACGGAGACACCATGGGTTTCAATTGTGGCATCGTCGGTCTGCCCAACGTCGGCAAGAGCACCATCTTCAACGCCCTGACGCAGACGCAGGCGGCCCAGTCCGCCAACTATCCGTTCTGCACCATCGATCCCAACACCGGCATGGTCACCGTCCCCGACCCCCGCATGTGGGTGCTGAAGGACATCGCCAAGACCGAGCGCGTCATCCCCGCCCAGTTCGAGCTGGTGGACATCGCCGGTCTGGTGAAGGGCGCATCCAAGGGCGAAGGCAAGGGCAACGAGTTCCTCAACGCCATCAAGGGCGTGGACGCCATCCTGCACGTCGTGCGCTGCTTTGACGACGGCGACGTGATCCACGTCGATGGCAACGTGAACCCGGTGCGCGACATCGAAACCATCGACCTCGAACTGATCCTCAAGGATCTCGATGCGGTGAAGTCGAAATACGACAAGTCCAAGAAACGTTCCGGCATGGACAAGGACGCTGCCGCCGCCGCCCCCATCCTCGAACGCATCCTCGCCGCGTTCGACGAAGGCAAACCCGTGCGCGCCCTCGGCCTCACCGCCGACGAGAAGAAGCACATCGCGGATCTCCAGCTCATCACCGCCAAGCCCATGCTGTTCGTGTGCAACATCGGCGAAAACGACATCCGCGCCGGTGGCAACGCCTACTCCAAGGCCGTCGCCGAACACGCCGCCAAGGTCGGTTCCCGCGCCATCCTCATCAGCGGCAAGATCGAGCAGGAACTCTGCGGTCTGTCCGACGAGGAGAAGAAGTCCTTCATGGAGGACCTCGGCATCACCGAACCCGGCGTCAACACCCTGGTCCGCGCCGGTTTCGACCTGCTCGGCCTGATGTGCTATTTCACCGCTGGCGTCAAAGAAGTCCGCGCCTGGCAGATCGAAAAGGGCTTCCGCGCCCCCCAGGCCGCCGGTGCCATCCATACCGACTTCGAAAAGGGCTTCATCCGCGCCGAAGTCGCCAGCTACGCCGACTATGTGCAGTACAAAGGCGAGAAGGGCTGCCGCGACCACGGCAAGCTGCGCGCCGAGGGCAAGGACTACATCGTGCAGGACGGCGACGTCATGCACTTCCTCTTTGCCAAGTGAGCGGAACGGCGGCGTACAACCGCCGCCCGCAGCGTGACTTGTTTGGTATTGGGATGTCATGGCATGCACGCGATCCATCCTCAGCAGCAGAATCAGACGACGGCAGCGAGATGAGGCTGCCGTTGTTTTTTCGAAGCGCATCCACTGCGGTTCTGCGGAATTGGCGGAACCCGAGCAAGGGATAAAGCGGGCGATATTGGGGAAAAATGAATTCGTTTATGTCTCAAAAAAACCAGATTTAACCATTGATGATGTCGATGACGTTGGCATCGGTCTTCATTTGGGAGAGAAAACACTCGTCGTCTATTTCTCGACCGAGGGTGCGATAAAAAATGAGAATTTTACCACTAAAAATAAATGGAAACAGATTGTTATCCTGTCTTACGGGCATGTCATCTGCGCCCCTAAAGTAATATATCCATCGAAAAAATCCTCGGTTATCAGCGGTGGCGAGGCCATCGAACTCTACGAAAAGTTTAAAACTGTAATTCACGAACGTAAAATACCTTGAACTGACTTGGTCAGCTCCTTTCGAAGTCGGTCTTGGTCTCAGCGTCTCCGCTCGCGTCGGCTTTAACCCTGGCGAGCTGCTCGATTTCCTCGTTGGTTGGTTTGGCGTGGATTTCGCCAACGATGATCTGCCGCGCTCCAGCTCAACACCCGCACCCAACGAGACATCACCAGCTCCGCGACCAGTTAATTCCCAAACCACACATACGGCGCGGACGACGGCATCGGCCCTGTGACCGGACCGATGCCATCGCGGCGCATTCAGTTCTGCGCCAGGATCGGTTCGAGGTCCTGATACGTCCGGCGCAGCCAGACCTTCACCCGCTGGCGATCCAGCAAACCCAGGGTGCAGGTGGCGTCGGTGCGGTGGGTGGCGGCCCAAAAGCTGGTGTTGGCCTGGTCGATCTTGTGCATCACGCCGTCGTTCAGGCGCGGCAAGGTGATGACCTTGGCTCCGAACAGCTTGGCGCGGGCAAAGGCGGGTGAGGTTTCGACGTGGGCGAAGGAACTGCCGCGGCCGTGGTTGAAGACGATGACGTACGAGACGCTGTCACCGAACGCGGCCAGCAGGGCGTCGAGCGTGGTGAGCGAATCCAGGGAATCGTCCATGACGTGCCAGAACACCGCCCGGTGTTCCTGCTCCGCCAGCAGTTCGAGCATGCCCGAGGTGTCGATCCATTCCCGCAGCGGACGCAGGGTCTGGGCCGCGAGGTCCACCAGGGCGTGTTTGCTGGGATCTTCGCACAGGTTCTCGACCACGCGGTCGATGCTGGAGACGTCGTCCACGACCACGGGCGAGGCGTAATCCGCATAGAAACGGCTGAACGAGCCATGGGAACGGTCGGTGTCATAGCCGACAAAGGGGATGTTCAGGTCGATGCAGTGTTGAGCGATGACGCGGGTCAGCACGGACTTGCCGACGCCGCCCTTTTCGCCGCCGATGAAATGGATGGTGGCCATGGGGATTCCTTCTCTGACCGCAAAGTGCCCGCAGATGCCCCCTGTCCATGGCTGCGCCGTGGTACATCCGGGGGGCGAAGGGGATGATTCGACCTCCGTCAGGACATGCGATCGGGATCGTATGAAGCATGGATGAGGTGATCGGGAAGGCGGCCGGGGCGACCGGCGCCGGCACGACCTTCCCCCTCGACCTGTGCCGGGCCGCCCGACGCTACCGCCCATGACGCCCGATCCCGATTCCGTCGCCTTTGCCGATTCCGTTCAGAAACTGGCCGAGACCGGCGAGTTCAATCCGTTCGCGCTGCTGGCGGGCGAAAGCACCTTCCACTCGTTGTTCCTCGCTCCGCTGTCGCCGGGATTGGCCGCGGCGATCCAGCAGTTCCAGACGGACGGCAGCGGTCCGCTGGCCGCCGTGGTCGCCCAGTTCGTGGCCCAGGGGCTGGAGCCGGACGACGCGGCGACACGGGCAGGCGCGATCTTCCAGGCGGCGCGCGGCATGCTGGTGGTGGTGCTGGCCAGCGATCACGGCCCGGTCGCCATTCCGCAGTTCTTTTTCGGCGCGTTGGATGACGGATTCCGTGAGCAAGCCGTGGCGACCCTGGGGCCGAACTTCGCGTGGAAGGAACCCGTCGCGCAGGCGCTGGTGGCGCTGACCGCCACCGCGCAGCACGGCGCTGCCGGGCCGACCCTGATCGCCGGGCCGGGATTCCACGGTGATGTGCGCGACTACTGGCGGGATCTGGGCGAGCGCCTGGTGGCGGCGAGCGAACGCGGCTTCGCCGTCGCGGTCGGCGGTCAGGACGGCCGGGCGGCGGATGTCGCCTTCTGGATCGGTTCCGCCCTCGAAAGCGTGCCCGACCTGCCCGAACAGCGTCCGCTGAACGAGGATGAGATCCGGCTCGCGGCCCGCTGTCATCTTCTCGCCGGGCACGGCCCCCGGGCGGCGGCGCTGCTCAACCACCTGCTGCACGAGGACGCCGATCCGGATGCCCTGGCGGAGTCCGCCGTGCATCTGACCGAGGCCGCCTGCGCCACCGGCCAGGGTGCGGCGGTGGGCGCGTGGCTGGCGGGATTCATCCCGCGTTTCGAGACGATGTTCGGCACCTGTTATGAGCTGCGGCTGGCGGCATTCACAGCGCTGACCGCATCGCTCGCCCCCGTGGATGCGGTGGTCGCCGCGGCCCAGGCCCTGATCGCCGCCAACCGCAAATCCGCCAAGCTGGATCTGACGCGGGAACCCCTGTGGCAGGTGCGCGTGCCGGTGGCGGACGCGGATCTGCTCGACACCGCCGCTGCCGCCCAGCAGGCCGGACTGGACCCTTACGCCGTGGCCAAGCGGCTGGAGACCGGGACGTTCCCCTGTGTGCGGGACGGCGAGCGGGTGCGGGTGCCGCGGGCGGCGCTGGCCGCCTGGCAGGCGGTCATGGCGCTGCTCTGACGTCAGCTCCGCCCGGTGATCCGGGTGTCAGGTCCGGCCTTACCTGGCCTGCGCCAGAGGTTTTCAGGGATTTTCGGGGCACGGACCGGGCTGATGCGGTCGGCGTTTCTGTCGCCTGCCTCAGCAGATAATCGGGAATTTATTCCTGCTTATGTGAAAGCGCCGCTTGAAACAATGCGGCGATTGCATCATGCCACCCATACTTGGCGTATCAGTTTTGGTCACGCACCCCGTCTCTAGGAATCCGCGCCTATGAACCAGCCCACCCCCTCATCGCTCGCCCATGTCCCCCAGGGCACGGGCTTCGGCGCGACCATGCGTAAAGACGCCTGGTGGCTCGCCCCCCTCGGCCTTGCAGCCCTGCTGCTGTCGTTCGTGGTCTACTCCACCGTCGTCGCCTTTGAGGGCGGCTATCACTGGGTCAACGGCACCGGCTACCTGTCGCCGTTCTATTCGCCGGAGATCTTCGGCTTCAGCCCCCATGCCCTGATCAAGGGGGCGCCGAGCTGGTGGCCGAGCGGTCTGATCCAGTTCTCCAGCGCGTTCCTCATCCTGATGGTGCCCGCCGGCTTCCGCTTCACCTGCTACTACTACCGCAAGGCCTACTACCGCTCGATCTGGCTCGATCCGGTCGCCTGCGCCGTCGGTGAACCCCGCTCGACCTTCCTGGGCGAAAACTCGCTGCCCCTGATCCTGCTCAACGTCCACCGCTACTTCCTGTACCTCGCCATCGTGCTGGGCTTCATCCTGCTGTACGACGGCATCCACGCGTTCTTCTTCCCGGTCGCCGCTGATGGCAGCCCGTTCCAGTGGACCAACGCCGCCGGCACCGCGATCACCGGCAACCTCTACGGCGGTGCGACCATCGTCCAGGCCACCGGCGAACCCGCGCACTGGAAGTTCGGCATCGGCCTCGGCTCGCTCATCCTGCTCATCAACCCCCTGCTGATCATGGGCTACACCTTCGGCTGCCACAGCCTGCGCCACCTCGTCGGCGGCAAGTGCGACAGCTTCAACAGCCCCTGCGGCGACGCCAAATACAAGGCCTGGACCCTGGTGAGCTGGCTGAACAAGCACCACAACAAGTGGGCCATGGCCTCGCTGGTGTGGGTCGGTTTCAGCGATGCGTACGTCCGCCTCTGCGCCCACGGCGTGTGGCACGACGTGCTCCTCCTCAGCCCCTTCACCAAGTGATGGCCGCGTCGGTCTGAGGCGCGTTCGGACGCGCCCGGATCGCCAGCCTGCTCAAACCCTCATCCCGAAACACAACCACCATGTCACTCGACATCCTCACCTACGACCACGACGTGCTGGTCATCGGCGCCGGCGGTGCCGGCCTGCGCGCCGCCATCGAAGCCGCCGACGCCGGCTGCTCCGTGGCCCTGATCTGCAAATCCCTCCTCGGCAAGGCCCACACCGTGATGGCCGAAGGCGGCATGGCCGCCGCCCTGCGCAACGTGGACGACCGCGACAGCTGGAAGGTCCACTTCGCCGACACCATGCGCGGCGGCCAGTACGTGAACAACCCGGTCATGGCCGAGTTGCACGCCAAGGAAGCCCCTGAGCGCGTGAAGGAGCTGGAACGCTGGGGCGCGGTGTTCGACCGCACCAAGGACGGCAAGATCCTGCAACGCAACTTCGGCGGCCACCGCTTCCCGCGCCTCGCCCACGTCGGCGACCGCACCGGCCTCGAACTGATCCGCACGCTTCAGGACCACGGCGTCCACAAGCCCGAGATCAGCGTCTATATGGAGACCACCGTCATCAAGCTGTTCAAGGACGGCGAGCGCGTGGTCGGCGCCCTGACCTACAGCCGCGACAAGGGCCGCTTCCAGTTGTTCCGCTGCAAGTCCATCGTGCTCGCCACCGGCGGCATGGGCAAGGCGTTCGAAGTCACCTCGAACTCGTGGGAATACACCGGCGACGGCTACGCCCTGGCCTATGACGCGGGCGCCGAACTCATCGACATGGAGTTCATCCAGTTCCACCCCACCGGCATGGTGTGGCCGCCCAGCGTGAAGGGCATCCTCGTCACCGAAGGCGTGCGCGGCGAAGGCGGCATCCTCCTGAACAAGGAGAACAAGCGCTTCATGTTCGACGACATCCCCGAGAACTACCGTCCCCAGACGGCGACGACCGAGGAGGAAGGCTGGCGCTACGTCCGTGGCGACAAGAACGCCATGCGTCCGCCCGAACTGCTGACCCGCGACCACGTCGCGCGCTGCATCAACCGCGAGGTCAAGGCCGGCCGCGGCTCGCCCCACGGCGGCGTGTTCCTCGACATCGCCTGGATCCACGACGTCAAGGCGCGCATCCCGAACCTTGATCCCAAGTGGCTGATCCCCGGCGACGCCCGCGAACACATCAAGAAGAAGCTGCCGTCGATGTACCACCAGTTCAAGGAACTGGGCGGTCTCGACATCACCACCGAGCAGATGGAAGTCGGTCCGACCACCCACTACTGCATGGGCGGCATCCACGTCAACGGCTTCACCCAGATGTCCACCGTCCCCGGCCTGTTCGCCGCCGGTGAAGCCGCGGGCGGTCTGCACGGCGCGAACCGCCTCGGCGGCAATTCGCTGTCCGACCTCATCGTGTTCGGCAAACGCGCCGGTGAACACGCCGCCAAGTGGGCCAAGGAGACGTCCGCCGGCTGGATCGACGAGAACGAAGTCAAAGCCGCCATGACCTGGTCGCTCAGCTTCATCGACGCCCCCGCCGGCGACGAGAACCCCTACGCCGTGCAGCAGACCCTGCAAAAGATGATGCAGGCCAACGTCGGCATCGTGCGCCTCGAAGGCGAGATGAAGACCGCGCTCGACGGCATCCAGCAGCTCAAGCAGCGCGCCCTCAAGGTGCAGGCCCCCTCCAACCGCGAGTACAATCCCGGCTGGCACACCTGCATGGACCTGCAGAACCTGCTCGTCTGCGCCGAAGCCTGCACCCTTGGCGCCATCGAGCGCAAGGAGAGCCGCGGCGGCCAGTTCCGCGACGACTACCCGGAAAAGTCCGGGGAATTCGCCAAGATCAACATGGTGGTCAAGAAGGGCGCCGATGGCCGCATGGTCCTGACCCGCGTGCCCGTCAAGCCCCTGTCCGATGAACAGAAGCAGGCGATCGAGGAGAACAAGGCATGAGCAGCCCCGTTTCAGAATCCAAGATCGCCGTCAAGCGCACCTTCAAGGTGTGGCGCGGCGATGCCACCGGCGGCACGTTCGAATCCTACTCCGCCGAGATCAGTCCCGGCATGGTGGTGCTCGACGCCATCCACCAGATCCAGGCCAGCCAGGCCAATAACCTGGCCGTGCGCTGGAACTGCAAGGCCGGCAAGTGCGGCTCGTGCGCCGCTGAAATCAACGGCAAGCCCCGCTTGCTGTGCATGACCCGCATGGAAACCCTGCCCCCCGAGGGCGAGGTCACCGTGCAGCCCATGCGCTCGTTCCCCATCATCCGCGACCTCGTCACCGACGTGTCGTGGAACTACACGGTGAACAAGAAGATCGCCCCCTTCAAGCCCCGTAAGGTCGAGGAGGACGGCACCCTGCGCATGGTCCAACGCGATGTGGACCGCTCGCAGGAGTTCCGCAAGTGCATCGAATGCTTCCTCTGCCAGAACACCTGTCACGTCATCCGTGACCACGAAAAGCACGAGGTCTTCGCCGGCCCCCGCTTCTTCGTGCGCGCCGCCTCGCTCGAAATGCACCCCCAGGACGCCGAGGACCGCGTGCCGTTCCTCAAGCACCAGGGCGGCATCGGCTTCTGCAACATCACCAAGTGCTGCACCGAAGTCTGCCCCGAGCACATCGGCATCACCGACAACGCCATCATCCCGATGAAGGAACGCGTTGCCGACCGCTTCTACGATCCCGTCACCATGCTGTGGCGCTTCATCTTCAAGAAGTGAAGACCGCGATGGATGGCGCGGGCAATCCGCACTGCCGTCACCGTGGCTGAATACAAAGACCGCCGGGCGCCTGCCCGGCGGTCTTTGTATTCAGCGCCAATCCCGCACCGGTGCCCTCCCCCCTTCCGCCCCCGGGCTGACGCCTACCCTGCCCGCCCATGTCCCCCGCTGCCTTCCTTGCTGCGCTGCGTGTCCGCCTGCGGGTGCTGGTGGTGGTGCGCGGCGTCGCCGTCGTGGCGGTGGTGGTGCCGGTCGGGGTATTGAGTGCCATGGCGCTGGACTGGGGCTTCCGGCTGCCGGGAGCGTTGCGACTGGCGATCCTGGTGGCGCTGTCCCTGACGGTGGCGGTGGCGTTGTATCGCCGCCTGCTGCGGCCTCTGCTGCGGCGGTTGGATGACCGGGAACTGGCGCTGGTGGTGGAACGCCGCCTGCCGGAACTGGATGGGCGGCTGATCAGCGCGGTCGAAGGGCTGCCGGTGGACAGCGGGTTGGAATCGCTGCTCGACCGGGCCGCGCTGAAACGCCTGCTGGCCACGGCGCGTCTGCCGCTGCCGTTGCTGGCGGCGGCCTGCGCCCTGGGCGGGGCGTCAGCGGTGGTGGTGACGTGGCCGCTGTGGTCCGGCGACGGGCTGAACCGGCTGCTGCGTCCGCTGGGCACACATGAATGGACGCGGCGCAGCGGTCTGACCGCTACGGTGGAACGGGCTGTGGTGCCGGCGGGCGAGCCGGTGGTGGTGAATGCCGCGCGACGCTTTGGCGACGAAGCGCCGGTCATGCTCGACTGGGCGCTCGCCGGGACGCCTGCGGACGCCAGCCACGAGCACCGCATCCTGAACGGTCTGGCAGGCCCGTGGCGACAGGCGCTGACCTTGGGGCCGGGGGCGTGGAGCGTGCGCCTGACCTCGGCGGATGCGTTGCCGGTGGAGTTGCCGGTGCGGGTGGTGCCGCGTCCGGCCCTGGCCCGCATCGACGCGATCCTGACGCCGCCTGCCTACACCAGACGTCCGGCGCAGCATCTGACCACGCTCGACTGCACCGCGCTGCCGGGCTCGCAGATATCGTTCAGCGCCGGCCTGGCGCTGGCCAACGGTCAGCAGGCCGCCACCGCCCTGGCGCGGCTGGGCGAACAGGACGTGCCGTTGGAGCTGGAACACGGTGCCTTTGCCGGGTCGTTGACCATCACCACCGGCGGGCCGCTGGTGATGGCCTTGGCGGATGCGGACGGCATCGCCGCCCAGCCGGCGCCGCGTTTCACCATCACCCTGGCCGAGGACCGCCGTCCCGCCGTGTCGATCAGCGGCCCGCGCAGCAAGGAACCGGTCACCGTGCGTGCCCAGGTGCAGGTGACGGTCGAGGGCAGCGACGACATCGGCCTCGCGGAACTGGCGCTGACGGTGCAGGTGGGCGATGGGGCGCGGCGGGATCTGACGGTGTTTCCCGCCGTCGCCGGGCTGACCGCCACCACCCGCCGGGCCACCGTGGACCTGACGCAGCTCGCCGCACCGGGGGCGCGGGTGGTGCTGATGGGCCGCGCCGCCGATGCCAACGACGTGACCGGACCGGGCCGCGCCGACAGCGCCCCCATCGAACTGCTGGTCGTCGATGAAGAGACGTTGCGGCAGGATCTCGACCGCCAGCTCACCGAGGCCCGGGACCGGGCCACCCAGGCCCGCGAAGCCGCGGCCGACGCCCTGGCGAATCCCGCCAAACGCGCCGACGCCCTGCGCAGCGCCGCCCTCGCCGCCGGTCGCGCCGACGAGACCCTGGCCACGGTGGTGCGCCGCTGGCAGGAGAACCGCCTGCCCGCCGACAGCCTGAAACCCATCGCCGACGCGGCCAGACTGGTCGCCAGCGCCACGCCGGCGCTCGACGGTGCGCCGGGGCGCAGCGATGCGGACGTGAAAAATGCGGGCAAGGCGCTGGATGATGCCGAGCGCATCCTGGTCGGGCTGTTGTCCGACAGCGATCTGACGCGCCGCCTGGCCGCCATCGTCGAACGGCAGAAGACCCTGGATCAGGACAGCCGCACCTTCGTCGTCGAACACCTGACCACGGTGCCCGATGCCGCTGGCCGCACGCGCCAAGCGGAACTCGCCGCACGTCAGGCGGAACTCGCCAAACAGGTGCAGGAGGTCGAACACACGGTGCTGGCGGGCGGCGCGAACCTGGCCGCTGCCGCCGAACTGGTGCGCCGGTCCGGCGCGTCGGACAGCTTGGCCGAAGCGGGCCGCCAGCTCGCGGGCGAACGGGACCGCACCGCCGCCATCGAACGGCAGACCAGCGCGACCCAGGCGCTGGTGCAATTGCTGGAACTGCTGCGCGGGTCCGATGCCGCCGCCGAACTGGCGAAGCGCGCCGCCGCCCTGGCGGACCGCCAGGACCGCATCGCCCGTCAGATCGACCTCAACGGCACCAGCGCCGCCCAGGCCGACGCCGAGCGCAAGATGCAGGACGACACCCGTCGCCTGGCGGACCAGATCACCGGTTCCAGCCCGTCCGCCAAGGCCGCCGCCCAGGCGGCGCAGGCCGCCACCGCCGCGCAGAATGCCGCGGCGGCGGCGCTGAAATCCGGCGACCGCGCCACGGCATCGCGTGAGGCGCAGGCCGCCACCGCACTGCTGCGGGATGCCGCCCGCCAGTTGAAAGGCGGCGACGACAAACAGGACGACGAAAAACAGCCGAACACCCTGGTCGCGGCGCTCAAACGCCTGCGCGGCGCCCAAGCGAAACTGGTGGCCGAGGCCCACGCCATCGACGCCCGCCTGGGCGACAAACCGCTGGATTTCCCCGGCCAGCGCGCGGTGCGCGACCTCGCCGCCCGCGAAGCCGCCATCCGCGCCGACCTGAAAACCACGGTCGAAGCGGCCCTGGCCCGCCAGCCCGTCGCCCAGCTCGCCGTTGCCCGCGTCGGCACCACCCTGGAACGCAGCGCCAGGCTGCTCGCCACGCCGGCGCTCGGCAGCAACGGCATGCGCCTGACCCGCGCCGCCCTCGCCGACCTCAACCGCTTGCTGGCGATGGTGGAACAGCGCAGCAAGCAGGGCCAGAGCCAGCCCAATCAGCAATCACAGGACGGCGGCCAGCAGGGCGAGCAGAACAACGGTTTCCCGCCCCAGGCGGAAATCGCGCTGCTGCTCGGCATGCAGGACGACCTCATCGTGCGCACGGCCGGTGCTGGCGACGAACCCGGCGCCCTGGCCGCCGAACAGGACCTCATCACCGGCCTGATCGGCAAACTGCGGGAACCCACCAAGCCCGGCACCCGCCCCCATCTGTTGCTGGGCCGCGCCGGTCACGCCGCCCGCAGCGCGACCATCGACCTGGCCGCCGCCACCGGCAGCGTCGCCCTGGCCACGCGCCACCAGCAGGAAGCCGCCAGCGCCAGCCTGCGCCGCCTGCTCGACGAATCCGGCCAGGGCGGCGGAGGCGGACAACCTCCGCCCAACGGTTCCGGTGCACCGCCCCCCGCTGGCGCGTCAGCGGGCAATCCCTCCCAGGCCCAAGGTTCCCCCACCAGTTCCGGCGCCATGGGCGGCCATGACAAACCCATGGGCGAACAGCGCGAGGGCGTCAGCGGCAGCGACACGGAACGTCTGGATCTGCCTCCCAGCGTGCGCGAACGCCTACGCCAGTTGCGCGACCAGCCGATGCCGCCGGGAGCGATGCCGGTGTACGAGCGGTATTTGGAATTGCTCGACGAGAAATAGGTGCGGGATTCGGGGGACAGCCCGGCTAAAGACGGCGGTGGGGCTGGATCACCGGGCGTGGGTCTGGCCGATTGGAAATCGGCGGTCCCAGGAACCGGCGTCACACGAACGAAAACCCCAGGACCGACGATGTTCAATCGGCAGGTGGTTTCCCCGGGACCGACGATGTTCAATCGGCAGGTGGTTTCCCTGGGACCGACGATTTTCAATCGGCAGGTGGTTTTCCGGGACCGACGATGTTCAATCGGCAGGTGGTTTTCCTGGGACCGCCGATTTTCAATCGGCAGGTGGTCGGCGTCATCCGGCCATGCCGGCATGGCCCCCTGCCGTTTTTCGCGCTTGCGCCCCGAAACCCGAAACCCGAAACCCGAAACCATGACGGTCCTCTTCACCCAGCACTCCCGCTCCTGGCAGACCAACCGCTACGTCTATCCCGTGGTGAGCCGTCGTTCCCGCGGGTTGTCGGTGGGCGTGAATCTGAATCCGGACAAGGCCTGCAATTTCGACTGCGCCTATTGCAGCGTGGACCGCACCGTGGCCCCGACCGTGCGCGAGGTCGATCCCGCCGTGCTGCGCGCCGAACTCGACCACCTGCTGGGGCTGGCGGCGAGCGGTGCGATCTTCGCCCAACCACCATTCGACGCCACTCCCGCGCATCTGCGCCGCATCAATGACGTGGCCTTCAGCGGCGACGGCGAACCGACCTCGTACAGCGGTTTTGCGGATGCCTGCCGCCTGGCCGCTGAACTCATCGCCGCCCATGGCTTGAGCGGGGTGAAGCCGGTGCTCATCACCAACGCCACCCTGCTCGACCGCCCGGCGGTGCAGAACGGTCTGGCGGTGCTGGACGCCTGTGGCGGCGAAATCTGGGCCAAGCTCGACGCCGGGACCGAGGACTGGTACCAGCGCGTGGACCGCAGCCGCATCCCGTTGAGTAAGGTCATCGCCAACATCCGTGCAGCTGGTCAAACCCGCGAGTTGGTCATCCAATCGCTGTTCTGCCGCCTGCACGGCGAAGCCCCGTCCGACGCCGAGATCACCGCCTATGTCGGGCACCTCGCAGCGCTGCGCGCCGCCGGTTGCCGCATCCGGCTGGTCCAGGTCTACACCACCGCCCGCACCACGGCGGAAAGCCATGTCGGACCGATGACGTTGCCCGAACTCCAGGCCATCGTCGCCCGCATCACGGCGCTGGGCCTCGCGGCGGAAGCGTTCGGCTGAACCGGGCCGCTTATTTCTGCACCGGCCTGGACCGGTGATTTTTTCTCCGCCCGCGCCATCGCCCAAATCACGGGCCTGAACCGGAGCGGGAGCAGATGCCGGCGGAGCCTGATGCTGACCATTGCACCGGCATCGACCACAGGCTCCGCAGGACAAGGACATCGCCAGCACCACGAATAGGGCGATGATCGAAAAAAGACGGTTCTTCATGGTTTCGTTTCCTGGGATGGGCATGCCATAGACATGCCCTGGTGGCGACGTGACGCCCTTTTCACCATGGGGTTCCCGAGGTCATTCATGCGGCGATTCGCATTCCTGTTCCTGGCGATGGTCGTGCATCTGGGCTGGTCGGCCGATGGGCTGGTGTTGTCCGGCTCGCCGCTGCCGGACGGCGTGCCGTTGGATGCGCCGCTCTGGTATGCCGAGGCTGACGCCCCGGTGGTCGGGCTGGTGGCGGGATGTTTCGCGGATGACGTGCAGCGGGTGATGGCCAAGCGTCCCGACGTGACGGCGGCGAAGGCGCAGCAGCTTCCCCGCGGTGACGTGGTGGTGGTCGTCGGCACCATCGGTTCAAGCGCCCTGATCGACGATCTGGTGCGGCGATCGGTCTGCCGGATGGTGGTCACCACGGGGGTGACGATTTCGTAGAGCGGGCGTGGCCGCGCCCCTCAGACCCGCGCTCACGATCATTGTTGAAACCCTGGCCGTAGCCGATCAGTTTCCAGGCGGCCACGGTGGTGGGGTTGAAGAACACCTGGATTTTTACGTCCTGGGCCAGCGGCACCGAACCGGCGGGCGTTGAAGCGCGCAGGGCAGGATGCGGGTTTCGTAGCCGATCAGTTTCCAGGCGGCCACGGTGGTGGTGGTGGGCACGTCCTGGGCCAGCGGCACCAGACTGGCGGGCAGTTGTTCGACGAACAGGCGGCGGGCTTCCTGCATGCTGTCCACATAGGCGTTGATGCCGTTGCCGTCGTCGGCGAGGCGCTTCATGCGGTCGTCCTGGTAGTTGCCCATGCCGAAGCCCAGCGTGGTGAGGAAAATACCACTGTTGGCTTCGCGGCGGATCATGTCCACCAGCGCGTCGTTGCTGGTGGCGCCGACGTTGAAGTCGCCATCGGTCGCCAAAATCACACGATTGGAGGCGTTGGCGCGGAAGTTCTGCCGCGCCAGTTTGTACGCGGTGTTGATGCCGTCCGCGCCGTTGGTGCTGCCGCCTGCGCCCAAACGGTCGATGGCGCGCATGATGGTGCGCTTCTGATCACCGGGCGTGGGATCGAGCACGACGCCGGCCTCGCCGGCATAGGTGACGATGGCCACGCGGTCGTCCTCGCGCAGTTGGTCCACCAGCAATTCAAAGGTGTCCTTCAGTAGTGGCAGTTTGTTTTTGTCCGACATCGATCCGCTCACGTCGATCAGAAACACCAGATTGGCAGGCGGACGACGTTTGGCATCCATGGCTTTGCTCGCCACCGCCACGCGCACCACCTGATGCGACGGCGTCCACGGGCAGCGCACCGCCGCAGCGAAGCGGAACGGTTGGTCGACATCCACCGGGCTCCTATCTGGGAGCGCCCATCTCCTATTTCTGGCTGGATTCCACGCCGCCGGCGCGCCTCGCCGCCGAGCTGACCAAGGAACGCGAAGTCAGCGTCTTCGCCGCACCGGACCAGGCCCCCCGGCCGGTCATGACCCCTCTGCCGGCGGTCACGGTCATCGACCTGGGCACGGCTGCGCTGAAGCCCGGCCGCGACGGCCGTCGCCCAAGTCACGGGGAGCGGGGCGCAGATGGCCGACTACGATCTGAATCGGTGGACGGCTTATTCAGCGATTGGGGGTGCAAACGGCGCTGTTTCTGAGGGAAACTGAATCCCCGTTCACTTGGATCTGGACCGACGGGTCGCTGAAATCTCTGCCGTCGTTCGGTCCCGCAGTGATCCGTTTGACCGGCCGCCTTCTTTTCATTGATCGAATAAGCATGCCCATCCCGGTGTGGAGCCGTTGCGCCTCCATGCACGTTGCCGACGTCGTCCACAGGCCCAAGCAGGACCGTCGCCCATGACGACCGTGTGGCGGGTGAGGCGGGTTTTCATGACACGACTCCTGGTTTTCAGGTGAGCAGCCGCGCGATGCACGCCGCATGCTCATCGGCATGCGGCGCCATCGCCCCGGCGCGGTTTTTGAGGTAGCGGTCCTGGAGCGGACCCGTGATGGCACCCCACACGATGGCGGCGAGATCGGCGTCGCAGCGCAGCAAGCGGGTGAGAATAGAACGCACGGCGGCGGTGGACGGCGTGCACTGTCCCTGAAACCGGGCAACCATCAGGTGCTGGTCCATGGCACGGAGCCGACGGTCATCCTGACCGGGGCCGATGTCGCGCCAGGGCCTGAATGCGATCAGCGGGCAGCGCAACGCGGTACAGTTCGCGCCCCAAGTCGTCCTTGGTGGGGAAATGCTTGAACATCGACGCCGCGCCGACCTCCGCCTTGGCAGCGATCTGGCGCGTGCTCACCGCCTCGTACCCCTCGGTGGCAAAGAGGTCGAAAGCGGCTTCGAGGATCTGCTGACGAACGAACGGTTTGCGTCCCATGACAATGGAAAGCATATGCTTTCTTTTACGATAATCAAGCAGTCGCTTTCTTTTTTATACAACCCCTTGCCATCACGATTCACACCGTCCCCCACCTTGCACCGTCCCGCTCGCGGCCATCCTTGCCCGCCCCATGGCCGCCAGCACCCCCCTGCCCATTTCCAAACTGCCCGCCCCGGTCGAGCGCGTCTGGCGCGTTCCCGGCTCGAAGAGCATCACCAACCGCGCCCTCGTCCTGGCCGCCCTGGCCGAAGGCACCTCGGTGCTGGAAGGCGTGCTGGAAAGCGACGACACGCGCTACATGCGCCTGTGCCTGGAACAGCTCGGCATCAGCATCCGCGACGGCGCGCCGCACCAGCTCATCATCGATGGCGGCCGGTCGAAACTGAAAGCCTCCAACGAACCGCTGTTCGTCGGCAACAGCGGCACCACCGTGCGTTTCCTCGCGGGACTGGCGGCGCTCATCCCCGGCAGCTCGACCTTTGTCGGCGATCAGCACATGGCCAAGCGCCCCATCGCCGACCTCATCGAAGGGCTGCGCCAGCTCGGCATCAGCGTGGACTGCCCCACCGGCTGCCCCCCGTTGACCATCCACGGCGGCGTGCTGCCGGGCGGCCGGGTGAGCATGCGCGGCGACCGCTCCAGCCAGTATTTCACCGCGCTGTTGCAGGTCGCCGGCCTTGCCGCCAGCGACCTCGACATCCGCATCGAAGGCACCCTCGTCAGCCGTCCCTATGTGGACATGACCCGGCGCATGGTGGCGGATTTCGGCGGCCAGATCGATGAGACCGCCGAGGGTTTCCTCGCCCGCCGCGTGGCCGGCTACCGCAGCCGCAGCTACACCATCGAACCCGACGCGTCGGGCGCGAGCTATCCCTTCGCCCTGGCGGCGGCGGGCGGCGGCACCCTGACCATCCCCGACCTCGACACGCGCTCGCTGCAAGGCGATTACCGTTTCGTCGATGTGCTGGAGAAAATGGGCGCGACCGTGCGCCGCAACCAGGGCAGCACCACGGTCGGCGCCGCCGCTCATCTGCGCGGCGTGGACGTGGATATGCACCACATCAGCGACACGGTGATGACGCTGGCCGCCATCGCCCCCCTCGCCGACGGTCCCACCACCATCCGCAACGTCGCCAACATCCGCATCAAGGAGACCGATCGCCTGCTGGCGGTGGTCAACGAACTGCGCCGTCTGGGCCAGCAGGTCGAACACGGCGAGGACTGGCTGCGCATCACCCCGCGTCCGCTCGTCCCCGCCACGGTCCATTGCTACGCCGACCACCGCATGGCCATGAGCTTCGGCGTGCTGGGCGCGCTGACCGGCGTCGTCACCATCGAAGACCCCGCCTGCACCGCCAAGACCTATCCGGGTTTCTTTGACGATCTCGCCCGCTGCTACCCGACGAAATAAGCCCCCGCCCATTCCGTCGTTTCCGTCTGGATGATCCCCATGCGTTTCCTGCTGCTGTTCATCCTCGCTGCGACCCTGGCCCCGCTCGCCGCCCAGGACTTCCAGCCCTTCACCCGCTTCTATGCCGGCACCATCGGCCCGTGGGATCTCCGCCTGACGGTCGAGATCGCGGTGGACCGGGTGCATGGCCGCCTGCGCTCCGACGGTGTGCCCGCGCCGCTCCTGGTCGAAGGCCCCGGTCCCAAACAGGACCGCATCGACTGTCTGGTGACGGACGGCCAGGAACGCCCCATCGGCCGGTTGGTGGGCCGCCTGACGGAACAGCGCGGCATCCAGGGGCGTTTCAAGCCCAACGATGGCGGCGCGGAACTGGAGGTCGCCGCCGGTGAAAGCGCCGAATACCTGCGCTCCGACCGCGTCCAAGGCCCCTGGTTCCGTCTGACCTCGGCCCAGCCGGTGTTCGTCGAAAGCGCCCCCATGGCGGCCAAGGTCAACCTGCTGCTGGGGGCGGAACTCCAGCGCCTGGACCTGGAGTTCCTCGGCCTGCCCGCCGCCCGTCGGCTGGCGAACACGCCCATGCGCCAGGACTGCGACGTCGAGATCCTGCACGCCTCGCCCCGCCTGATCAGCACCCTCGTCACCCATTACACCTTCACCGGCGGCGCCCACGGCACGACCGATTACCTGCCGCTGACCTGGACCTGGCTCGATGGCGCGCCCTTCCGCATGGATCTGCCGGACCTGTTCACCGATCCCGCCGCCGCGCTCCTCGCCATCAAGACGGCCTGCGCCGAGGATCTCGCCAGCCAGGGCGCCAGCGAGACCAGGCAGCTCGCGGGAAAACCCGCCGAGTTCTTCCACAATTTCGCAGTCAGCCGCAACGGCCTCATCCTCGCCTTCGCGCCCTATGCGGTCGGGGCCTATGGCGAGGGCGCCTACGCCGTCACCATCCCCTGGAGCAAGCTCGCCCCCTGGATCGACGTGAAGGGCGCCCTGGCGGAGGTGCTGCCCGCCGACCTGACCGCCCCCCGGCCCGCCCCCGCCAAGAAGCCGACGCCCAAGGCCGCGCCGAAAACCGGCCCCACGTCCTCGGCCGCGCCCAAGGCCTCCGCCGCCGTTCCCGCCGTCGCCACCGAAACCGCCAAACCGACCGAGACCGCCGCCGACGTCATCACCGCCGCCAATGCCGCCAGCCCCGAAACCGTGACGCCCGCCGAAACCGCGCCGACGGACCCGCTTCCCGCCGCCCCCGCGGCCAAAACCGAGACCACGGCCGCCGACGCGGCCAAACCGACCTTTCCGGCACCGGGCGAGAAACCCGCCGGCGACAGCACCAAAAAGAAAAAGAAACGCCGCGCCGCCATGTACCCGGACGACAACCTGCCATGAAACGTCCTGCCGCGCGTGTCTCCGACCCGGCCACCCGCCCCGCCGCCACCCTGCGCATCATCGGCGGAGCGCACAAAGGCCGCCTGCTCCAGGCCCCGCCCGGACTCGACACCCGGCCCATGCCCGACCGCATCAAGCAATCCCTGTTCGACTGGCTCGGCCAGCGCCTTGACGGCAAAAGCTTCGTCGATGTCTGTTCCGGTTCCGGCAGCGTCGGCCTCGAAGCCTACAGCCGTGGGGCCGCCCAGGTCCATCTGGTCGAACCCGGTCAGCACGCCGTGGCAGCCCTCACCGCCAACCTCCGGGCCTTGCGCAATCCGCCCGGCGTGCGCTGGCACCGCGCCCTGTTCCAGGCCGTGCTGCCGACGCTGCACGACATCGATCTCGTCTTCGCCGATCCCCCGTTCCCCTGGTTCCGCGAAGACCCCGCCGCCCTCAGCGCCCTGCTGACCGGCGCCCGCGACTGCCTGAAATCCGACGGCGCATTGATGCTGCGCGGCGAAAGCGGCTACGACCTGCCCCTGCTGCCCAACGGTCTGATGGAGACCGAACGCCGCGTCTATGGCCGCAGTTGGATCGCCCGCATCGTGCGGACCTGAGCGCCCGGTTCCCGGGACCGCCGATTTCCCATCGGCAGGCCGTCATCGGCTGATCACGGGGCCGGAGGCGGGGTCTTCCGGCTCCGGATCGCCGGCAGTGAACGGGTCAGGATCAACGGATCCGAGCCGCCATTGCAGGCGCGATCGATGGCTGCGGCGATGACCTGTTCCAGCACCGGGCGGGAGCAGGGGCGCAGCAGGAGCCCCGACACCCCCAGTTCCTGCCACACCTGGGCATCGCCCCGCACCCCGGAATCCGTCATCAACACCAGGGCGAGATCCGTCCAGCGCATATCGCCACGGATCCGACGCATCAGTTCCCGCCCCTCCGGATCGATCAGCGCCTGAGCCATGAGCAGGACGGCCATCCCCGGTGTCCGTTCGAGTACGGCCCAGGCCGCTTTCGCATCCGCGGCGACCTCCACCTGACCACCTGCCAGGAGGAGCTGGTCCCGTATGATGTCCCGTCCGAGCGTCTCCGTGTCCACCACCAGGATGCGTTTTCCGTTCAGCGGCCCGACCGGTTCCGGTGCAGGTCGGTTCAGGTCCGGGGCCAGCCGCAGATCCACCCGGAAGGTGGAGCCGACGCCCGGGGTGCTGTCCATGCCGATGCTGCCGCCCATCGCCGCCGCCAACCGGCGGCAGATCGCCAGCCCCAGGCCGGTGCCGCCATACCGCCGCGTGGTCGAGGAATCCGCCTGGATGAACGGCTGGAACAGCTTGCCCTGTTGCTCCCGGGTGATGCCGATGCCGGTGTCGGTCACGCTCAGACGCACGCCCACCGGTCCCGGCTCCAACTGGATCAGGACATATCCCGCACTGGTGAACTTCACCGCGTTGCCCACCAGATTGGTCAGGATCTGCCGCACCCGCCCCGGATCGCCGATCACCCGCACCGGGGCGGCCGGATCGATCCGCACCAGCAGGCGGATGCCGCGGGTGGAGACCTGCACCCGGAACAGTTCGACCAGATCGTAGATGATCCTTTCCAGATCGAAGGGCACCGTCTCCAGGGTCAGATGGCCCGCCTCGATCTTGGAGAAATCCAGGATGTCATTGAGGATGGTGAGCAGGGCTTCGGCGGAACGGTAGACGGTCCGGGCCACATCCTCCTGCTCCGGATCGAGACCGAGATCGAGCAGCAGCTCGGTCATGCCCAGCACCCCATGCATCGGGGTGCGCAGTTCGTGGCTCATGTTGGCGAGGAAGGCGCTTTTGGCCTCGTTCGCCTGCCGGGCCTCGGCCGCCATGGATTCGGCCCGTTCGGTCTGCTCCCGAAGATGGTTGGCGAGTTCCTTCAAATCCTGTTCGGCCTGCTTGCGGGCGGTGATGTCGGTCCGGATCGCCACATAACGGCTGATGTCACCATCGCTGGCGGTGAACGGCACGATGATGGTGTCGAGCCAGAACAGCGCCCCGCCCTTGGCCCGGCTGCAGATCTCGCCCCGCCACGCCTGACCCTGGCGGATCGAGCTCCACATCTCCGACCAGAATGCCCGCGGATGGACACCCGAACTCATCAGCCGGTGGTTGCGCCCGATCAGTTCCTCACGGGTATAGCCGCTGATCCGGCAGAACGCCTGGTTGACCTCGATGATGGTGCCATCGGGGTCGGTCATCGACACCACGGCGTGTCGTTGCAGGGTGTCCAGGAAGGCCTGGGTCTCGCCGAGGGCCCGGACGAGTTCGGATTGCTGCCGGTAGTTGGATTCCTGCGCCCGGTCGAGCGCCTGGACCAGCCGCCCCAGTTCGTCATCCCTGGCGATGCCGGTGCGGACCGCCAGATCAGGGATGCCCTTGTCCAGATCCCGGCTCAGGCGGCTGAGCGGTGCCATCACCCGCCGGTGCAGCACGACCCCCGAGGCGATCAGCGCCAGCGCCATCACCAGCAGGGCCACGCCGCTGGCGAGAAAGACATCTCGGCGGATCCCGCTGTCGATCTCGCTCAGATCCAGGGTGATCGCCACCGCACCCGGCACCAGCAATCCCTGGCGATCATTCAGAAACAGCGGGAAGGCATAACGGTAGTATCGCCCCGTCCTGTCGGTTGCGGTCGCTTCCCGTCCGCTGAACGCCGATTGCAGATCCGGAAGGAGCGGTGGATCGGACGTCACTGCGGGCAGGGCGGACAGTTCCTTGCCGATCCACTCCTGGCGGGTGGAGCACAGCACCCGTTCCCGGTCCGTGACGACGATCTGCGCCACCTCCCGTCGGCCTCCCAGCACGTTGATCAGGCGGGGGCCCATCTTTTCCAGGTTCCCGCTCATCGACTGGATCGCCGCCGCCATGCCGCTTGCACCGGTCCGGGCCAGATGCCGCAGTTCGGTCCGCAGCTGGAACAACTCCATGAGCATCAGGGCGCTGAACGACAGCGCCCCCAGCAGGGCGATCGGCAGCATCACCGTCCAGGTCAGGGAACGTCGTGCCATGCTGCCTCAGGGTGATCCGCTGACGCTGGATCGGACCGGCACCAGATGGTGGATCAGGTTTTCACTGCGTTCGACCGGGCCGCCGGGGGCCAGCAGGCGCTCCTGTTCCGGGCCAGGGATCAGGCGCAGGCCCTCCAACGACTGGCGCAGGCTCTCGGGGGACACCTGCTGATGGCGGGCCATGTCGGCGAGGAAGGTCTTGGGATCCCGTTCGTACTCCGCCAGCAGGGCGGCCCACATGGTCCGGAGGCGTTGCGGCAGGTCCGGATTCCGTTTGAGCACGGCCGGGGTGAAGGTGATGACATCCACCACCTCGCCGGGGATCTCCCGCGAGGTGAACAGCGGCTTCGCCCCGCTGCTCATCATGGTCAGGCTGTACGGCGGATAGCTGACCGCCGCATCGATCTCCTTCCGCGCCAAGGCCGCGGGCATCGCCTCCTGTCCCATCACCACCGGCACCACGGCCTCCAGGGGGATCCCCTGCTTTTCCAACGCCCGGAACAGGACGAACAGATTGAGACTGGCCGGCTCGACGGCGATCCGTCGGCCGCGCAGTGCCGCCACGTCCACGCATCCCGGAGCTGCCAGGATGACATCCGCACCCTGGGACTCGTCGACCACCAGGACCGTCTGGGGACGGCCAGGACGGGCGTAACGGGCCGCCATCACCACCTCGACCTGGGTGCAGGCCATGCCGTCCACGTCCTCGGCCAGATAGGCATGCAACTCATCGCCCAGGGCCGAGAATTCCACCAGTTGCAGATTCAGGCCATAAGTCGCGAACAGGCCGCGATCCCGGGCAAAGGACAGAAAACCGTAACCAGGCCAGGGATTGATCGCCAAGCGTACCGGCAGGGTGGAGTCCCGTCCCAGCAGACCGCACCAGATCCCCGTCCCGGTCAGGATCGCCAGTCCCATGCCGACCAGCATCAGACGTTGCAGCATGAAACCCCCGGAACGAATCCCGGGAGTATACCCTCGTCCTGATCGGGGAATCAAACCGGTCGCGCCGGATGCGGATGGCTCAGATGGTTCAGCGGAACAGGCGCGTGCCGACGCGGATCACGGTCGCGCCTTCCTCGATGGCGATGCCGAAATCCTGGCTCATGCCCATGCTGAGCCCCGCCAGACCATGCCGCTGCGCCAGTTCCCGCAGGGTGGCGAAACAGCGGCGGATGACGTCCCGGTCGGTGTCCGTGGTCGGGTCCTCGATCGGGGCCATGGTCATCAACCCCTGCACCGGCAGGTGGTCGGCATGAGGTGCCAGGGCGTCCAGCATCGCCGGCAGATCGCCCGGCGTCAGGCCCGCCTTGCTCGCTTCGCCGCTGGTATTGACCTGCACGAACACCGGCAGGCGCCTGCCCGCCACGGCACACGCCCGGGCCAGGCGCTCGACATGGCCCGGGTCCGCCAGGCTGTGCAGGCAGTCGCTGATCGGCACCAGGGCCGGGAACTGGCGGCCCTGGACGCGGCCGATGGCGTGAAACCGCAGGCCGGCGGGTGCAGCGGCGTGCATCAGGGCCTGATGGTCGGCGCGGTTCTCGCCCACATCGGTGATGCCGGCGGCGACCAGCGGGGCCAGCACCTCCGGCGTCTGGTTCTTGGTCACCGCCACCAGGGTGACCGCGGCGGGATCGCGCCCGGCCCGCACACAGGCGGCGTGGATCTCGGCCCGCAGGGCGGCGACGTTGGCGGCGATGCGTTCAGGGGATGCGGGGGTGGAGGGCGGCTGGCTGGCGGGCATGTTGTGGGATGTAGCATCCGGCAGGACATTGCATCGGGCACTCCGCGTGCTGTGGTGGGGGCAGAGCGTCACCGCCAAACGGTTTGTGCTGCCCTGCCACTCCTGTATCGTCCCGTAAGCCCAGCAAGGAACGCCATGCCCATCCCCTACGTCATCGAGAAGGACTCGCGCGGCGAGCGCAGCTACGACATCTACAGCCGTCTGCTGAAGGACCGCATCATCTTCCTGGGCGAGCCCATCGATGATTTCGTCTCGAACGTCATCGTCGCCCAGCTGCTGTTCCTCCAGAGCCAGAAGCGCGATGCCGACATCACCCTGTACATCAACTCGCCGGGCGGTTCGGTCAGCGCCGGCTTCGCCATCTTCGACACCATGCAGTACCTGACCTGCGATGTGGTGACGGTGTGCGTGGGCCAGGCCGCCAGCATGGGCGCGTTCCTGCTCGCCGCCGGCACCAAGGGCAAGCGTTTCGCCCTGCCCCACAGCCGCATCATGATCCATCAGCCCCTCGGCGGCACCCAGGGCCAGGCCTCGGACATCGAAGTCCAGGCCAAGGAACTGCTGCGCCTCAAGAAGGAGCTGAACCGCATCATGGCGGCCCAGACCGGCAAGCCGGTCGAGCAGCTCGCCAAGGATTGCGAACGCGACTATTACATGAGCGCCGAGGAGGCCCAGGCCTACGGCATCATCGACCGCGTCCTGACCAAACCCACCGGCGACAAGACCTGAGCCTTTTCTTCACAGAAGCCGCCCCGGCTGATCGGATGGATCCATGAGCAAGAACCGCAAGGACAACCGCGACGGCGGCGATCAGGGCAGCGACCAGTGCAGCTTCTGCGGCCGCACCGCGGAACAGGTCGAACGCCTGATCAACGGCCCTCCCGGCACGTCGATCTGCAATGAATGCGTCGATGTCTGTTCGACCCTGCTGACCGACAACAAGCGCGGCGATGGCGGCAAAAAGAATCTGGACGCCACCGCCGCCAAGCTCAGCAAGCTGCACACCCCGAGCGAGATCAAAGCCCACCTGGACCAGTACATCATCGGCCAGGAAAAAGCGAAACGCACCATCTCGGTCGCGGTCTACAACCACTACAAGCGCCTGCGCCACAACCTGGGCAGCGCGACCGCCCAGGCCGGCACCAGCACGGTCGAGCTGGAGAAATCCAACATCCTGCTGCTCGGCCCCACCGGTTCGGGCAAGACCGCCATCGCCCGCTGCCTGGCCAAGGTGCTCAACGTGCCCTTCGCCATCGGCGACGCGACCACGCTGACCGAAGCCGGCTACGTCGGTGAGGACGTCGAGAACCTGGTGCTCAAGCTGCTCCAGAACGCCAACTTCGACGTCGCCCGGGCCGAACAGGGCATCATCTACATCGACGAGATCGACAAGATCGCGCGTTCGAGCGGCAACGTCTCGATCACCCGCGACGTGTCGGGCGAAGGCGTGCAGCAGTCCCTGCTCAAACTGGTCGAAGGCACCGTCGCCAACGTGCCCCCCGGCGGCGGCCGCAAGCATCCCGAACAGAAATACATCCAGGTCAACACCGAGAACATCCTGTTCATCTGCGGCGGCGCGTTCTCGGGCCTGCCGGAACACATCGCCCGCCGCCTGGGCGACAAGCGCGTCGGCTTCAAGCTCGACCCCAGCCAGGAGGACGTGCCCGATGTGACCGAGGAGGAGCGCCTGCTCTCGCAGGTCACGCCCGAGGACCTCGTCAGCTTCGGCCTGATCCCCGAGTTCGTCGGCCGTCTGCCCATCACCGTGGCGCTGGACCCCCTCAGCGAAGAAGCGCTGATGAACATCCTGACCCAGCCCAAGAACGCCCTGGTGAAGCAGTACCAGGCGCTCTTCGCCATGGAGAACGGCGCCGAGCTGCTCTTCACCAACGACGCGCTGCTCGCCATCTCGCGCCGCGCCATGGAACGCAAGACCGGTGCCCGCGCCCTGCGCGCCATCATGGAAGAGGTCATGCTCGACCTGATGTTCGATCTGCCCGCCCGGGCCAAGTTCCAGAAGTCGTTCACCATCGACCTGGATGTGGTCGAACGCCGCCGTTCGATCTTCGCCGAAACGAGCGAAGCGGTGCAGGAACGGGCCTGAACGGCCCGCTGCAGCTGACCGATCGCAAGCGCCTGTCCGGCCATGCCGGGCAGGCGCTTGTGTTTGGGTGCCCCATCCGCGCCAAGCATGATTCGGCAGGGAGGTGCGTCGGTCTTTACCGCTGGGGGCGGCCTGATAGATCCCTGCCTCCTCCTGTCGGAATCCGCCGCCACCTGCTGCCCGCCCGCAGGCGACGACATGTCCGACGGGGTCATTCCCTGACCCCCGGCACTGGTCGCTGGCCAGGCCCGACCGACGACTGGTGCTGCCACATGACCATCCTGCGCCTGGGCGGCCTCGCCCTCCTCGCCTGCCACCTGGTGGCCGCCGAGCATGAGCCCCCTGCTCCGGCCTGGACCTTTGCCGGTCTGGTCACCGACAACCACATGGGCTCGACGGATTTCAGCGACACCTCGGGCTCCTTGGCGGTGAACGAGGTCCTGTACGAGGCCCGGGCCTTCTGGCACCCCCGGCCGGGCACCATGCTGGCGTTCGGGCTGGGCGGCGGCTACTGGCATTACGACAGCGAACGGTTGCAGGACGACTACGGCATTGAGGGCACCATCCGAGGGCACCGGCTGCGTGCCGGCGGCATGCAGATGTTCTCTCCGCATTGGGGCATGATCCTGCAGGAGGCGGTCGGCATCGGCTACGATGGCCACACCGCCCTGCGGAACGGTTTGCAAAGCTGGACCTACGCCGGGCCGGTGTGGGTGCGGGACCGGGATCTGTTCGTCTCGGTCGGAGCCTACACCACCACCAGACTGACGGGCGGGGTCACGATCATCCCCGTGCCGACGGTCCACTGGCGGATCGATCCGACCTGGACCCTGACGGTGTTCGATCAGATCGACACCTACAGCCGTCTGACCTGCCGGTTGAACGAACAATGGTCGCTGGGGCTGCGTCTGGACGTCCAGCAGTACCAGTCGGCGCTGGCGCATGACACCGCGACCCAGGCCTCCGTGTTGGAAGACAAACACACCGTCATCGGCGTGGAAAGCGACTGGTCGCCATGGGGCAAGGGACCGGTGGTGCGCCCCTTTGTCGGCGTGGCGTTGAAACGCCAGATCATCCTCAGCGACGACAACGGCGACCAGTTGTTCAACGAACGCACCAAGACGACGCCGGTCCTGGGATTGAGCCTTTATGCGGAATTCTGAACGGGGCTGGCGGCTGGCGACGCTTTTGGTGACGCTCCTGTGCGTCGGCTGTCGATCGGATATGAGCCGCGGCGACGCCTGCGCCCGGGCCGAGCAGGAGATCCGTTCCCGCGAACATCTGCCCGCCGACTGTGCGGTCACCACCCATGCGGTCCACCATTGGGGACGCTGGGTGGTGACAGCGCGCATCGCCGAACACGGCCTGGTGCCGCTCGTCGAACCCCGGCGCGTGGTCACCGTCACCGATCACGGTGAAATCCACGAATATCTCACCGGTCCGGCGGCGCAGAGCGGGCCTGAACCCTGATCCGTTTTCCGTCCGGCCGCGGTGATGGCGGCGCCCGGCCCACTCTTTGAGACAGCCTGAGCGCTGTCCGGAGTGGCGTCGGAATCATCAGCCTTATCCTGCCCGGACATGGCCGACCCCGTCACCATCACCCGTCTGGCACCCGCATGGGAAACCCCGGCCATCCGCGCCGAGGTGCTCGCCATCCCCGCCCGGGCCGCCGCCGGCACCGATGACGCGGTCATCTATCGCGGCCGCAACACGCTCGTCCGCCTGGACCTCGCCGGGACCACCGTGATCGCCAAACTGTTCCCGCCCAAGCGCGGTTGGAAGAAACTGGTGCGGCGTGGCGACAAGGCGGTGCAGGCCTTCGATCATTCCGCCCGCCTGGTCGCCCTCGGCCTGGGCACGCCGGCCCCCTACGCCGCCCTGGCCTGCGCCGACGGTTCCACCTGCTACGTCTGCGCCTGGGCGCCCGGCTGTCACGCGGTGTGGGACCTGCACGACCGCAAGATCCCCGACAGCGACCGCCATTGCGCCGACCTGGGCCGTTTCGTCGCGGCGATGCACGACGCCGGGGCCTTTCACCGGGACAATACGCCGGGGAACGTGCTGCTGTCGCCGGCGGGCGACCGTTTCTCTCATCTCGTCGTCGACACCAACCGCATGCGTTTCGGCCCGGTCGGCATGTGGTCCGGCATCGCCAGCCTGCTCCAGCTCGAATGCCAGGAACGCCTGCTGCCGGCCTACATCGCGGCGCGCGGCTGGTCGCCGGCCCTGCCGACATTCCTGTTCCGCCTGCTGCGCGCCTCGCACCGGGTGAAGTGGTTCTTCAAGGACGGCACCCGCCCCCTGCGGAGGAAACTTGGCTGCTAAGCATCCCTGGTTCGCCCAGACCTGGACCCTTTCGGACCAGCCGGACATGGTGCGCGTCGGCAAGCGCGCCATGCGTCTGGCGGCGATGGGCGAATATGCCATCGATGGCGTGACCCTGGCGTTGGCGGCCCCCTTCATCGCCAGTGCGTATGCGGATGCCGACCAGTTGCGACGGCCTGCACCGGCCATGCGCGACCTGGCCGGCGTCGCGGTGACGCCTTTCACCGCCCACGATGACCGCCTGCCGGAACTGGTGGCGGATCTCGGGGTGAAGCACCTGCTGCTGCGCGTGCCGGTGTGGGATCTCGACCGCTTGGCGGATTACCGCCGCTTCATCGAGCGCTTCCCTGGCTGCGACTGGCTCATCGCCGTGGTGCAGAACCGTGATTCGGTGTGCCGTCCCGGCCGGTGGCTGGCGGATCTGCGCCGCATCTTCGCCACCTTCCACGACCGCGTCCGGGACTTCCAGGTGCCGCTCGCACCCAACCGCACCAAGTGGGGCTGCATCCACATGGGCGAGGCCCTGGACCTGCTGGAACAGGCGGAACGCGTGCGCCGTGACTTCCCTGGCCTGCGGCTGGTCGGTCCCGGCATCATCGATTTCGAACCGGCGACCTGGATCCGCGCCCTCATCAATGGCCGACGTTTCACGCTCGATGCCGCCGGAGCGCTGCTCTATGTGGACCGGCGCGGTGGACCGCACAATCCGCAATACCACGTGTTCGACTTCGCCCGCAAACTGCGCCTGTGGAAGGCGGTCATGGCCGCCAGCCCCCGTTGCCGGCGCCGTGGCCACACCCCCCTGTGGATCACCGAGGTCAACTGGCCCCTGGAGGACAGCGGCGAATACGGCCCCACCAGCGCCGAGGAGGAAGTCAGCGAAACCGATGCGGCTGATCACCTCGTCGATTATTTCCGCATCGCCGCCGCCTCGGGCCTGGTCGAGCGCGTCTATTGGTGGCAGCTCGTCCAGCGTGGCTACGGCCTGATCGACGACCGCACCGGAGAGCTGCGCAAGCGCGCGACCTATGAGCGGTTGAAAGAACTGGTTCGTGAAGCGGCTCCCCCGTCGGCCTCATCCGTCGGCCAATGAAAATGACCAAGAGGCCTTCCAGCCACTTGGTCATTTCAGGTGCCTGATCACACCCGATCAGCGGGTGATCTGGAACGTCTGTTCAGCCAAAGGCGCCGCCTTCACCGGCTTGTCGCCGCCGCAACCGATCTGCCACGCCACCACCGTCACGCTCAGAGGGAAACGACTGCGAAGCGGAATGGGCGTGAAGACCAGCGTGCCATTCGCGTCGATCTCGGCAGGACCGGAGCGAACGAAATAGCGCACGGGCAAACCGGCGCTCGATTGGGCCGCCAGCTTGATCGGGCGGAGAGACGCGGATTTCTGATCTTCGAGCTTGGCGAAGGTGATGGTCTGCTCCGTCCCCTTCCCCTGTGGCCAGAATTTGATTTCACCCTGCTGGACCACGCGTTTGAACGCGGCGTTACCGGGGTAGTCGAGCCAGACGCAGGCTCCGATCGGTTGCCCCGGATCGAGCTTCATCGTCATGCGGTCCAGGCTGACCACCACGGTGGAAGGCCCGATCGGGCGAACCGACCCGCAGATGACCCGCGTAACGATGCGACGCTCCTCTCCCGTGGGGGATTCGACCGGATCGTCTTTTTTCAGATTACGTCCGGCAAACGAGCCCTTTTCCCAAGGGAATCTGTCAGCGAAGACGCCGCCGATCGGCAGGGTCACGCCATCGGCCAACGGTTCGAAGGGAATGTGACAATCAATGTGATCCCCGCGATGCGGCACGACGCCTTTGGGAGTGGTGAAGGACAGGATCGACGGTTTCTGGTTCCGGAAACGGCCCTGGAAATCCTCGATGGTCTTGGCCATCCCGGCGTCGAAGGCGGAATACGATTGGCTGCGGTCGCCTTTATAATCCGCGTTCGGAGCCGCCGGAGCCACCGGGGCCTGGTCCAAACGCCACGTATCGTAAAGCCAGCCGTCCTTCGGAGTGACCGGCCGCAGTTTCGGGGCTTCACCAGGCGCAGACGTGGTCGGCAAGCGGTACTGCACCGCTTTCTGGATGAACCGGGCGAGGAAGGCCACCTTTTCATCGGACACTTCGAAGTGGCCGCATCCCGGTTCGACCACCTGGGTCAAAAACGTGTTGGGAAAGCGCGTCCGGTAGTTGCCATGCAGACCCGCATACCATCCCTTCAGCAAACTGCCTCCGACCTCGTATTCCCCTTTGGTGATCAGACCGGGCACTCCATCAATGGTCCGGTCGCCCCAATCCGGGCTGCCATTGAGGTTCTCCGGCGTCTGGTCCTTGAATAACGGCCACTGACCGCTGACCGACAGAGCCGCGAGGGTACGCTCAGGTTTCCACATGGCGATGTCCCAGGGGAACGAGGCCATGGCGGAGTGCCCGAGCGGCAGCAGCGGTGCGGTGGCGAGCTCCTGGTAGCCCGACGTGTCGGCAAAGGTCTTCAACAGACGTTCCAGGAGCAGGTCCTCACCTCGGTCGTAACGGAAGTGGATCGACCCCAGCGTGCGATTGACGAAGATCTCGGCGATGCCGAGTTCGGCGAGCGTCTTGCGCAGCGTCGGATGGGCGAGGATCGTCGGTTCCTCCATGTTGTTCTGGGCGATCAGCACCGCCCGCACCTGCTTGCAGGCGGGGGGAATCCACAGGAAGGCCTGGGCTTGCACCTCCTTGGCATAAGGGACATCCGCAAAGGCAGCCTGGTCAACCGGCAGAGACCATTGGTAATCCTCTGCCGCCAAGAACGGAAGCGCAGACCAGAGCAGGCCGATGAAAGCGACGATTTGACATGAACGCATACGATGAAGTCCTCACTGCAGCACGCGGCAGGCAAGATGGGTGCGGAAGGCCCACGGTCCTCCGCCACGCCCCATCTTTCATGACCCGCTGATGACGCATGAGAACGATAGCGGCAGGAACCATCGCGCCAAGAAATGCGGAGGCATTTCCATAATTGATATCGCTGTGCTACCCGGGTGCCGCAGCCCCCAGCTCCCAGCGCAGCGCGGACTCCAACGTCGGGGTGAGCCAGGTGAAACCGGATTCCGTCAACCGGCGCGGCACCACCGCCCGACCACGCAGCAGCAGCGTGTCGCCCATCGTTCCCAGCAGGATGCGGATGGCGCTTCCCGGCACCGGCAACAGGGTCGGACGTCGCAACACACGGCCCAGGGCGCGGGTGAAGCCGGCATTGGTCACCGATTCAGGCGCCACCGCATTCACCGCGCCCGCCAGCGTCTGATCACCCAGCGCATGCAGGATCACGCCCAGCGCGTCATCCAGACCGATCCATGGCATGGCCTGGGCGCCACTGCCCAGACGCCCGCCCAGACCGGCACGGAATACCGGCAGCATGCGTGCCAGCGCCCCGCCCCGGGCCGCCAGCACCACGCCGAAGCGCAGGTTCACCACCCGGATGCCGGCGAGTTGGGCCGGTTCGCAGGCGGCCTCCCACGCGCGGCAGACCTCGGCCAGGAAACCCGTGCCTGCGGGCGTCGTCTCATCCGCCGGAGCCGTGGCGTCCGTGCCATAGAAACCCACCGCCGAGGCGCAGATCAGGGTGCGCGGCGGATGCGGCAGTCGCGCCAGGGCCAGACACAAAGCCCGGGTGGCATCCACCCGGCTGGCGTGGATCACGGCCTGCCGGGCCGGGGTCCAACGGTGTTCGGCGATGCCCGCACCCGCCAGATGCACCACCGCATCGCAGCCGGCGAACACCGCCGGATCAGGCGCTTCCGCATGCCACCGCACGGCATCAGGGCCGGACGCATCACCACGCACCAACCGGCGCACGCAATGGCCACCGGTAGTGAGGAACGGCACCAGCGCCCCTCCCACCAGACCCGAGGTGCCGCTCACCGCCACCGTCAGGGACGGTTCCCGACCCGCTGCCGCCAAGCGCCGTCCGGCCGCCGCATGCCGGCCCAGGTCATGCCGGGTGCGGGCATGCCGCCACGCGAACTGCTGCGCCACATCCCGCGCCACCAACCGGGACAGGGGCCGGGCGAACCAGGGCAGCTCCCAGGTGATGTGATCGGTCAGTTCGCTGCTGCCGGCCGCCGGACCGGCGAACACCGCATGATGGTGGCGCCAGTGCGCGAACGGTCCTGATTCCTGGGTGTCGCTGAAGGATTCGCCCAGGCGGAAGTCCCCATGCACCGCCACCCAACGACGATGGAACGGTCCCCAGCGCAGTTCCAGCACGGTGCGATCGCCGTCACGGATCGAGCCATGGCGCTCCACCACGCGCACCGCCATGCCCGGCGGGATCAGACGCTCCAGCGCCCCCGGTCGCATGTGCCACGCAAAGGCCTCATCCGCCGGTACCGGCAGGCAGGTACGGAAATGGGAGCCGTGCATGACCCGATTGTACCGCCCGGGACGGAGCGGGCCAATGGCACCTTGACGGCGTGCGACAGGTCAGGGCTTGGCGACGGGCGTCGTCACGGAGGCGGGCGGACGCGGCACGAAAATCGCATACCGGCGGCCGAACGGGATGTCGAGGCGTTCGCTCACCTGCCAGCCGTGCTTCGCCATGTCGTCCAGCGCCTCGCGGTACGGTCTGTCCTTGCCGGGCATCTTGCGCAGGGCGTGGATGCCGGGCTTGGTCAGCCATTTGGCGTCGTCGCCCTCGGCGATGACCGGAGCGATGAGGCCGGTGTGGTACTCGACCGTGGCGATGGTGGTTTCGTCCGGGTCGTAGAGCGCCAGATCCGGGCCGTGTTGCGCGGCCATGCGTGCCACCGGGGCGAGATCCTGCCAACGGTCCACCAGGCGCGGCGCCGCGAGCATCGCCAGACACCACAACGCCACCAGGGTGATGAGGGTTTCGCGCAGCACTTCCGGATGGTTGCCGCGCCGCAGGTGGGTGGAGATCACCAGCAGCTTCATCAGGCCCAGCACGGTGCAGCAACCCAGGGCGATCCACACGTCGGAATCGATGCCGGTTTTCATCACCGCATTCGCCACGGCGGCGGCGGGCAGCAGGATGGCCGCCACCCCGGCCAGCAGGAATGCGGTGAAAGCCAGGGCGAAGCGGTCGAAGCGCCCCGTCAGGCCCTGTTCGTTCCGTTCCGCCGCCCACAACCCGATGAGCAGGGCGAAGCCGCCCATCAAAGGCGCCAGATAGATGCCGCGCCCGGTGCTGGCGGCGGACAGCAGCAGCAGGGTCGGCACGATGACGCAGACGGCGAAACGCCAGCCCGCACGCTCAGCCGCCGCCGTCCGGCAGCCGCTCCACGCCCGGCGCACGGCAGCGGCGGCGAGCAGCAGCCACGGCAGCAGATAGGCAGGCAGCTCGAACAGGTATTTGCCCGGCCAGTTGGCGTGGCCGCTGTTGTAGTCCTTGGTGCCCTTGTACTGCGGGAAGAAGCGTCCGACGAGGTTTTCGATATAGAAGACGCGCAGGTGTTCAGCGCCGTCGGGACCGGTCCAGACGCTCCACGACCACCAGCCGATGACCGCGAGCTGCACCGGCAGGCCGGCCCACAGCTCCCAGCGCAGCAACTCGCGCCAGCGCCATTCCCACGCCAGCCACGCCCCCAGCGCCAAGCCCGGCACGATCCAGCCGACCACATTCTTGCTCATGAAACCCGCGAGCATGCCCAGGTGCATGAGCGTGTACCAGCCGAGTTTGCTGCGGCCCGGAGCTGCATTCGCCCCGCGCCATGCCCCCAACAGCGCCACCGCCACGCCCATGAGCAACGGCGCATCGCTGGCCAGCCACACCGACACCTGCCAGGTCAGTTCCATGGTGCCATAGGTCACGCCAGCGACGAGCGCGGCAAGATTGGCCGCGTCGAGCGACGCCGACCGCGCCAGCACCATCGAACGTGCCAGCAAAGCGAAACTGAATGCCGCGATCAGGGCGAACAGCAGATTGGGAATGCGCGCCACCGCCGGGGACTTGCCGAAGGTCTGCATGCTTGCGCCCGACAACCAGTACAGCAGCGGGGGTTTTTCGCAGAACGCCTCGTCGCCCAGATGCGGCAGCGATTTGTCATCCTGGTGCGCCATGCGCCAGGAGATGGCGATCTCGCGCGGTTCATCCGGCGTCCAGATGCCGCGGGCGAACATGCCGACCGAGAAGATCGGCAACAGCACCGCGAGCAGGATCAGCGGCCAGCGGCGCAGCAGGGACGAAGAGGACAAACTGAGGGCGGGTTGCACGGGCGGATCTCGGAGGCAGTGCGTGGGAACAACACAGCCCAGGACCAAAGCCCTGGGCTGTGTCGATCAGACAGACATCAGACGGTTCAGGCGAAAGCGCGGACGTAGGGCAGACGCGCCGCGGTCTGGCGCACCTGATCCAGGCCGGCGATCAGTTCGGTGGTCGCGTCCCAGGCGCCGGTGAGGAACTGCTTGCGCACGCCCTCGCCGATCTGGCCCTTCCAGCTCTTGCCCGCCGCGCGGATTTCCGACTTCTCGACATCCACGGTCACGACGACCGAGGGATCGGCATCGACGACCTTCTGGATGGCTTCGCTGTCCGCCAGGCTGACGCGCAGCACGGGAATGCCCATGGCGACGCAGTTGCCGTAGAAGATTTCCGAGAAGCTGACGCCGACGATGGTCTTGATGCCCCACTTGGCGAGCGACTGGGGCGCGTGTTCGCGCGACGAGCCGCAACCGAAGTTGCTGTTCACCACCAGCACGTTGGCGCCCTTGAAGCGGGCGTCGTCGAAGGGATGGGTCTTGCCCTGTTCGGTGAGCTGCTTGCGGTCGTCCTCGAACGCATGTTCGCCGAGACCGTCGAAGGTCACGCAGCGCAGGAAGCGCGCGGGGATGATGCGGTCGGTGTCGATGTCGTTGCCGTAGACAGGAACCGCGCGGCCGGAAATCACATTGATGATGGTCATGGTTGTCTCCCTGCCTTTTTCTTATTTCGCCAGCTTCTTGGCCAGCACGGCGCGCACATCGACGATCGTGCCTTCCAGGGCCGCGGCAGCGGCCATGGCGGGCGAGGCGAGGATGGTGCGGCCGGTGGGCGAGCCCTGGCGGCCCTTGAAGTTGCGGTTGCTGGTCGAGATCGACGCCTGACGGCCCTTGAGCTTGTCAGGGTTCATGGCGAGGCACATCGAGCAGCCCGCTTCACGCCATTCAAAGCCGTGGGCGGTGAAGATCTTGTCCAGGCCTTCCTTCTCGGCGACGACCTTCACCGCTTCGGAACCGGGCACCACGATGGCCTGCACGGTCGCGGCGACCTTGCCGCCATGGGCCTTGATGACCTCGGCGGCAGCGCGCAGGTCGCTGATGCGGCCGTTGGTGCAGGAACCGATGAACACCACGTCGATGGGGAAGCCGATCATCGACTGGCCGGGCTTCACGCCGATGTAGGCGTAGGCCTCTTCGACGTTCTGCCATTCGTCCTTGGCGAACGAATCCTTGGTCGGGATGGTTTCGCTGATGCCGATGCCGTGATCGGGCGAAATGCCCCAGGTGATGTACGGCTCGATGTCCTCGGCCTTGAAGACCTGCACGTCGTCATAGACGGCGTCCTTGTCGGACGCGATGGACTTCCACCACTGCACGGCCTTGTCCCAGTCCGCACCCTTGGGCGCGAATTCGCGGCCCTTGATGTAGTCGAACGTGGTCTGGTCGGGGTTGATGTAACCGCTGCGCGCGCCGCCTTCGATGGCCATGTTGCAGACCGTCATGCGCTCTTCCATGGTCATGCGCTCGAAGGTCGTGCCGGCGAACTCGTAGGCATAGCCCACGCCGCCCTTGGCGGTCAGCTTGCGCAGGATGTAGAGGATGACGTCCTTGGCGGTGACGCCGGGCTTGAGGTCGCCGTCCACCTGGACCTTGCGCACCTTCATGCGGGCCAGCGCCAGGGTCTGGGTCGCCAGCACGTCGCGCACCTGGCTGGTGCCGATGCCGAAGGCGATGGCCCCGAAGGCGCCGTGGGTGGCGGTGTGGCTGTCGCCACAGGCCACGGTCATGCCGGGCTGGGTCAGGCCCTGTTCCGGCGCGACGATGTGGACGACGCCCTGCTTGCCCGAACCGGGCTGGTACAGGCGGATGCCGTACTCTTTGGCGTTGGTCTCGATCGCCTGCATCATCTGTTCGGCCAGATCATCGGCATAAGGACGGGCCTGGTTGCCGGTCGGCACGATGTGGTCGACGGTGGCGACGGTGCGCTCGGGGAAGGGCACGGTCAGGCCCTTGTTGCGCAGATCAGCGAACGCCTGGGGGCTGGTCACTTCGTGGATGAGGTGCAGACCGATGAAAAGCTGGGTCTGCCCGCTGGGCAAAACGCGGACGGTGTGCTGATCCCAGACCTTGTCGTAGAGCGTGCGCTGGCTCATGGAGTTCCTTCAGAGGTGGCAGCGTGGCGGTTGGACCACGCGGCGGAGGGCGGCAGGGTGCCGCAGTCGGCGACGGAGACAAGCGCGGCGGCGGCATACATGCCCCGGCCTGTGCATTGCCCCGGGAGGGTTCCAAGGCTACCCTGACGCCATGGCAAACCCCGTACCCGACGATGACAAGCGGTTCAATCTGGATGATCTGCTGGCTGAGGCGTCACGCGACGGCAACGCCGAGATCGCCGCCTGCCGCAAACTCCGGCTGGAGGACATCCGCACACTCATCGAACGGCATGTCTATCCCGCTCCGACCGGCAGCCTACAGACCGTGCCCGAAGGTCAGCCCCATGCCTGAGCCAGACCGCCCGACCATCGCCCGGACCAGCCAGGAGCAGGTCATCGAAGACCTGTTCGCCGACTTCGAACCGACCCCGCAACCGGGCCAGGAACAGAGCCCGGTCACCGCCCGCGGCAAAGCCGCCGTCACCCCTCCGGTCGGCTCGGTTCCGGTCCGGCGTGAAACCACCGAGGTCGTGCGTGCGGCCGACAAGTCCACGCCTCCACGCGAAAGCACCGAAAGCATCCGGCGGCGTGAGGGCACCGAAAGCTTCCGCCGACGGGAAGGCACCGACACCCTCCGCCGCCAGATGGCGCGTGCCGGCGGCCACAACCCTCGTTTTTTCACCCTGCTGGTGGAACGCGGGCTGATCCCGCCCGAGGAAGCACCCGTCCTGGAGAAGGACCACCACGGCAACGCACTGCTCGCCCTGGAGGAACTGATCGACTACGAGATCGCCGACCGTTCCATCCTGGCGACCTGCTTCGCCGACGCCGCTCACATGCCGTACGTGGATCTGGCACGCGTCACACCGGATCCCGCCCTGGTGCGCCTGCTGGCGGCGGACATCGCCCGCCGCCACCGCTGCATCCCCCTGTGCACGGTCGCCACCGGTGTCGCGGTGGCCTGTGCCGATCCGTGCAATCCCCTGTCCCTCCAGGAAATCAGCCGCAAAATCGGTAAACCGGTGCTACCGGCGTTCTCCCTGCCGAACGACATCTCCGATGCCATCGACGCGGAATACGCCGGAGCGGAGCTGTTGGCCCGGGCCGGCAGCGGCGTGGGCGCCATCACCCACAACGGAACCCTGGACCTGGAGCGCCTGAACAGCGTGGCCGGCACCCAGAGCGCGGTCGAACTGGCCGAGCATCTGCTGCTGCTGGCCATGAAGGAGCGCGCCAGCGACATCCATCTGGAACCGCTCGGCACCAGCATGCGCGTGCGTCTGCGCATCGACGGCGTCCTGCACGAACGCTTTCGCCTGGACGCCCGCCTGACCGACGCCCTGGTGTCGCGTCTGAAGATCCTGGCCGGTTGCGACATCATCGAAAAGCGGCGGCCCCAGGACGGGCGCATCTCCCTGACCCTGGCGGAACGCTCGGTCGATTTCCGGTTCTCCTGCGTCCCCGGCCTGCATGGCGAAAAGATCGTCATGCGCGTGCTGGGCACGACCCAGAAACGCGCCATCCCCAGCCTCGACGAACTGGGCATGTCGGTCTCCAACCTGGCGGTGCTGAAGCGCATCCTGTCGATCCCCAACGGGGTGTTCTTCGTCACCGGCCCGACCGGATCCGGCAAGACCACCACGCTCTATTCGGTCCTGAAGCACCTCAACAGCCCCGACATCAACATCCTGACGATCGAGGATCCGGTCGAATACAAACTGCCCGGCGCCCATCAGGTGCAGGTCAACCAGGACATCGATCTGACCTTCGCCACCGCCCTGCGGGCGTTTCTGCGCCAGGACCCCAACATCATCCTGGTGGGCGAAGTACGTGACATGGAGACCGCCAAGATCGCCAGTCAGGCGGCGCTGACCGGACACCTGGTGCTTTCGACCATGCACACCAACTCGGCGCTCCAGGCCGTCACCCGTCTGGTCGAGATCGGGGTCGAACCGTTCCTGGTCGCCCCGGCCATCATCGGCGTCATGGCCCAGCGCCTGGTGCGACGGCTGTGCCCCCATTGCCGCGAACCGGTGGCTCTGGCCCCGGAGATCGCCAACCGCTATTTCAACAACGTCAACGGTCGCTCCCTCACCGTCTACCGCGGCAAGGGCTGCGAGGCCTGTCATCGCAGCGGCTATGCCGGGCGCATCGCCATCCACGAGATCTTCCTGCTGACCGAGGACGTGCGCCGGATGATCGCCCGCAACGCCTCGATCCTCGACATCGACCGTCTCGCCTATGAGCGCGGCTTCAAACCGCTCCTGCACGACGGTCTGAAAAAGGTCCTGCGTGGCCTGACCACCTTGGCCGAGATCGAGCGGGTGACGGCGTACAGCGAATAATACGCGGGCCGTCAGCCCCCGGCGACCGCCAAGCCCTCCCTCCTGAACGATTGCCAATCCTGCATTGTCCGGCATTGATCCGGGCGGATGGCCCGTCCGTGACCGCCCTGCGGCCCGGCTTTCATCCGTTGGACCAACCGGACCGGTCGGGTTCCCTCTTGTTTGTTATCATTCGATACCTATTACAGAGACATGAACCATACCCCACGCCCTGGTCTCAGTGGTCATCTCGCCGCCGTCGCGGCCGGTGCCGGCATCGACAATCTGTTCCGGGGTGTGGTCGGCACCACCCTGGTGGCCATCGTCGGGGCCCGGGCGGTCACGCCCGAGGCCGGCCGCCATGACGGCGAAGCCCTGTCCAGTTGGGTGATGATCCTGTTCGTCCTGCCGTTCATCATCCTCGCCTCCACCGCCGGAACGCTGGGCGACCGCCTGTCCAAGACCACCATCATCCGCGCCTGCCGGGTGCTGGATCTGGTGGCGGTGGGACTGGGCGTGATCGGACTGTGGATCGACAGCATCCCGCTGCTGCTGGCCGCCGTGGCGACCGTGGCGTCCATCAGCGCGTTCTTCGCCCCGGTGAAGCTGGCCGTCATGCCGGAACTGGTGGACGATGAGCGTCTGCCCCGCGCCAACAGCTGGCTCGCCGCCACCACCGTGCTTGCCATCCTGGTGGGAACGGCGGCGGCTTCGGTCCACGACCCCGCCGTGCTGAACCTGCTGGGCCTGTCGGTCGGCAAGGACAGCCCGCTGCTGGTGATCGCCATCGGCCTGGTCGCACTGGCGATCTGCGGCCTGGGCATCTGGGGCGCCTGGCGCATCCCCGTCCTGCCCGCGGTCAATCCCGCCACACCCATCGCCAAACCGTGGCAGATCAGCGGGTATTTCCGCGCCGTCCACGCGCCCGGCGTGGGAGTGCCGTCCTGGTGCCTCGCCCTGTTCTGGGCCATTGGCGCGGTCGCCATGGTCGGCGTCACCTCCATCGTGGTGTCGGTGTTCGGGCTGAAGGAATCCGCTGGCGCCATGCTCACCCTGGTCATGGCGGTGGGCCTGATCATCGGTTCGCTCGCCGCCCCCCTGCTCATGCACCGCGCCTATCCCGCCGGCCTGCCCATCATCGGAGCGCTGGTCAGCGGGCTGGGGATTTTCGGGGCGGGCTGGGCCGTGATCCACGTCGATCCGACCGCCATCACCCAGGCCAACGCCTTGGCCGTGGCCTTCACCACCCTGGCCCCGTGGATGTTCGTCTGCGGTCTTGGCGGCGGTCTGTGGGAAGTCCCCCTCACCGTGCTGCTTCAGGAACGCACCGAGCCGGACCAGCGCAACCAGGCCATGGCCGGCACCAGCGTGCAATCGAACCTCGCCACCCTCGTCCTGGTCGGTCTGCTGGGGGTGCTCACCAGCGGCACCGCCGCCACCCTCATCGGCCATCCGCTGCACTACGAACACGCCTGGATGCTGCTCGGCAGCCTCACCGTCGTCGGCGCGCTTGTCTGCCTGTGGGCCTACCGCCTCCAGGTCGCCGGCTGGGGCATCGTCATCCTCGCCCGGGTGCTGTGGCGCATGCGGGTCCACGACCTTGAGCGCCTGCCCCACCAGGGCGGCTGCCTGCTCATCTGCAACCACCTGTCGTTCGCGGATGGGCTCGCCCTCATCGCCGCCCTGCCGCGCCGCCCGCGCTTCCTCGTCCATCGCTCGTACTGCGACAAGCCCATCATCGGATTCTTCCTGCGCGCCGGCGGTGCCATCCCCATCGCGGTGGAAAGCGGACGTTCAGCCCTGCTGGGCAGCATCGACAGCGCGGTGCTGGCGGCCAAAGCCGGTGAACTGGTGGTGATCTTTCCCGAGGGGAAGCTCACCCGCAGCGGCTCCACGGACATCTTCCGCAGCGGCATGGAACGCATCGCCACCCGGGCGGGCGTGCCCATCGTCCCCGCCTGGCTGCACGGTTTCTGGGGATCATTGTGGAGCCGCGCCCCGCGTCGTCGCCTCTTCACCGGCCGGGTGTCGTTGCGCCTGGGTGCTCCCCTGCCGCCGGACACCCGTGCCGGCACCGCCCGCCGCGAGGTCATGGCCCTGGCCCATGCCCAGACGTTGGCCGAAACCGCCCGCGATGATCGCACCCTCGGCCGCGCCACGCTCGACAAGGTGCGTCGTCACCCCTTCGCCACCTGCGTCATCGATGCCCAGGGATCGTTGAGCATGTGGAAGACCGCCGCCATCGCCCGCGCTCTCATCCCGGCGCTTGGCCTGAGCGGGGATGAGCGCCGGGTCGGCATCGTCCTGCCACCCGGTCGCGCCGGCACCCTGGTCAATCTCGCCCTGGCGCTCGACGGCCGCACCGCCGTCAATCTCAACCACACGGTCGGCGACGCGCAGTTGAAGCGCATGGCCGATCTCGCCGGGCTGCGCACCATCATCACCGCCAACGCCTATCTGAAGCGCATCGGCAATCCGTCGCTGCCCGGTCGCATCCTCGCCGCCGAGAACCTCATCCCACGCGTGTCCAGATCCCACATCCTGTGGCATGCCGCGATGAACTGCCTGCTGCCCACCCGCCTGATCGACCAGGCCCGACCCGACGACGTCGCCGCCATCATCTTCTCCAGCGGTTCGACCGGCGACCCCAAGGGCGTCCAGCTCACCCATCGCCAGATCCTCGCCAACTGCCGTGGCGTCATCCGCGCCCTTGATCTGCATCCCTTCGAGGACGTGCTGCTGTCCCCCCTGCCGCTGTTCCATTCCTTCGGCCTGGTGCCCGGCATGTGGTTGGGCCTGGCGGACGGTCTCACCATCGCCGCCCATCCCGATCCGCGCGACGGCGACGGCATCGGCGCGCTCGCCACCGCCGCCCGCGCCACCTTCGCCATCTCGACCCCCAGTTTTGTGCGTGGTTGGATGCGGCGCCTGGAACCCGCAGCATTTGCGACCCTGCGTTTCATCGTCGCCGGGGCCGAACGCTGCCCCGCCGAACTGCGCGAATCCTTCAAACAGAAATACGGCGCGGACCTGCTCGAAGGCTACGGCTGCACCGAACTGTCCCCGGTGGTGGCGGTGAACCTGCCCGACGTCCGGCGCGACGGCGAAAAGGAGATCCGCGCCAAGGACGGCACCGTCGGCCGCCCCCTGCCCGGCATCCAGGTGCTGGTGACGGATCCCGCCACCGGCGACATCCTCCCCCCGGGCAGCGAAGGTCTGCTCGTGGTGCGCAGCCCGGCCCGCATGCGCGGGTACCTCGACCGCGACGACCTGACCGCCAAGGCGTTCATGCACGACGGCTACAACACCGGCGACATGGGCACGGTCGATGACGAAGGCTTTGTGCGCATCACCGGCCGCCTCGCCCGCTTCGCCAAGATCGCCGGCGAGATGGTGCCGCTCGACAACGTCGAAGCCGCCCTGCAACAGGCCCACCTCGCCCGCCTGCCCGACAGCACCATCGAGATCGCGGTCGCCAGCATCCCGGACGCGACCCGTGGCGAACGCCTGGTGGTGCTGCACACCGGCCTCAATGGCGATACCGCCACGCTGCTGACCGACCTCGAACACCTGCCGGCGCTGTGGCGGCCCAAGCCCGGCGACTTCAAACTGGTGGCCGACATCCCCAAACTCGGCACCGGCAAACGCGACCTCGCCGCACTCAAACGGCTGGCGACGGAATAAGACAACCGTCCGGAAGTCCGGGCGGCGACAACAACGCGAAAACCTGCGGCATTGCCGCAGGTTTTCGCGTGTCATCGCATGGGACAAAGCGGTTCGAGGCGGTGACTTCCGGACTTGCGGACGGGCGTCACTTCGGCAACCGGATCGGCACCACCACGGTCATCAGACCATCCCATTGCAGGCGTTTCTGCACCGTGAAGGCCGTTTCGTTGTGGAGCAGACGATGGTACCAGACCTCGCGCTCGAACAGCACCTTGCCGGCAAAGAACGTCGCCTGGGGGAAGTCCTTCTTCACCGTGCGGCACAACCGCACCGCCTCTTCGACCGCGTCCGTGCCGATGGACATGCGCGAGGTCGCCGGCACGCCCAACGATGCCGCCAAGGCGACATAGCGGCGCAACGCGTCTTCAGTGCGCTCCTGCAAGAGTTCGACCGTGTCCGCGCCCTTGAAATCACCGGAGTCGGCGACGCCCACCGACACGAACACCAGATTCTTGAAATGGCGCGGGAAGGATTTGAAGACATTGAGCGTGGTGTGGATGCCGGGACCGCCATAGGCGCCCACCAGCACCACCGCCGTGGTGTCGCGGGGATCCGGTTCCGCCACCACCCCGGTCGGGGTCTTGAGCGGCTGCTCCAGGCTGCGGTAGAGCAGCACGATGCGCTTGGCCACGGTGCGGTAATGGGCATGGATGACGAAGCACAGCCCCGCCAGCCCACCCGTCACCACCACCGTCACCCATCCGCCGATGGCGAACTTCTCGATCACCGTCACCACCAGGATCGAACCGCACAGCAGCGCATTCACCCCGAACAGCACCAGGCGTTTCGTCCGGGCCGGATCGCCACGCTTGTCCCACCAGAACCGGCACATGCCGACCATGGTCAGGGTGAAGGTAAGGAACACGTTGATCGAATACATCACCACGATGGTGTCGACCGATCCGCCCGTCAGCAGCAGCGCCGCCAAGGCCGCGCCGCCCATGAACAACACGCCGTTCTCGGTGATCAGGCGGTCGGACAGGGTGGCGAAATGACGCGGCAGCCACGAGTCGACCGCCATGTTCGCCATCACCCGCGGACCTCCGACGAAACCCGCCTGAGCCGCAACCACCAGCAACAGCGCCTCGGCCACCAGCGTCGCCACGACAAAGGCCTGTCCGCCGGGCCAGCCAGCGGCAAAACGCTCGGCCAGCACCGCATTCATGGTCTTGCCTTCGACCGGAGCCACCGCCCACAACAGATAGCAGAAGATCAGACCGCCAGCCGTGATGGCGAGCGAGATCGCCATGTAGAGCATGGTGCGCTTGGCCGTCTGCACCCGGGGTTCGCGCATCAACGGCAGCGCATTCGACACCGCTTCGATACCCGTATAGGTACCGCCACCCATGGCATAGGCATGCAACAGCAAGGCCAGCAGCCCCAGCAGACCCACCGACGGATTCGCCAGATCGGTCGTCACCTGCTGTTGCAACTGCTCCGCCGTGGCCACTGCCGCCGGGGCCTGCATCGCCAGACCGCCACCGATCAGCACCACATGGGTGACCAGGAACAGCAGGAAGATCGGCGTCAGCACCAGGATCGACTCGCGCACCCCGCGCAGGTTCATCACCGTCAGGACGATGACGGCGGCAGCTTCCAGCGGCAGCTTCCACGGCAGCAGCCCCACCGGCAGCAGACTGAACAAGGCATCGCCCATCGCCGCCAATGACGCGGTGATGGTCAGGATGTAGTCCACCAGCAGCGCGCTGCCCGAGATCACACCGACGCGCGGCCCCAAGAGACGCGACGACACACCATAACCGCCGCCGTTGGGAAAGGCCTCGATCATCTTGCTGTAGGCCATCGAAATCAGGAACACCGTCGCCGCCGTCGCCAACGCCAGCGGCACCGCCAGATGGGTATGCACCCCGATGGTCTTGAAGGCCTCCTCGGGACCATACGCCGACGACGACAACGCGTCCGCTCCCAAACCCACCCACGCCAGCACGGCGATCAGGGTCAAGTGCTGCGCCCGGCTGGCGTCCGCCAGACTGCGCGGCGCCCCCAGGATCCGCCGTCGCCAGCGGCGGAAGAACCCCGGCGACAACGCCTCGGGCGGCTCGCCCATCCCGGCCCCGGACGATGGCGTCTCTCCGGGCTCCGCGGAAACGGTATGAAGGGAATCCGACGCCACCCCGGCGTCAGAGGATTTTTCATGCCCTGACAAGGACATACAGCTCCAACCGGCACACATATCCCGAAACGGAAACCCCACGGGTCCGCCTCTTCACCGCCTACGAGGTTAGCTGACGGGCTGGGACCTGAAGAGTGTCCTGCGCGCTGCATGCTGTCGCCAGCACCTGACGCGCTACGCCCCGAAAACCGGTTCCCCCGTTCCCGCCCGGATGGGCGGGATTCGGCACATGTGCCAAGGCGGGATGATCGGGATTCTTGCCACAAGGCAAGATACGTCACTTTCCTGTATCAATGATTTCAGTTCACTGACATCCGTTTCCTCTCTTGGCGATGTGCAGGCATGTCCATGCTAGAGAGCATGAACTTGTCCTGCCTGCTGCCCGCCACTTGGCTACGCGCCCTGATGTTGTCCATCCTGTGCGCAGCCCCCCTCCTGGCGGCGACCGTCTCCTCCATCGCCAACAACACGACTCCGGCCCTGAGTGCCAGCGGGCATACGCTGACCGCTTCGTCCAACGAGAGCGATTGGACCCTGACCTACTCGGACAGCACGACCGCCACCGGTTCGGACAGCAACCTCACCTTGAGCTATTCGTGGTGGTATGCGTCCTCGACCAGTGTGGCGAAGACGCAATACGGTTCTTCGACCAGCACCACACTGACCATCACCGATTCTGCGCTTATCGGGAAATATGTCTGGTGTAAGGTCAGAGCTACGGCCAAAGATAGTTCTGGGACTTACAAGGAAGTTTATTCCGGCAGCGCGTACATCACCAACACGGCGCCCAGCAATTCCGATGTTCCGACCGTCAGCGGTACCGCGGTCGTGAGTTCGTCCCTGGATTGCGATCAAGGCACCTGGACCGATAGTGATGGAGACAGCATCACGTACACCTATCAGTGGTATCGGGCCGACGACACCAGCGGCACCAACGCCACCAAGATCACCTCGGCCACGTCATCGTCATATTCGATCACCAGCAGCGACATCGGCTCCTATCTGACCTGCAAAGTGACGGCGACTGATACCCTGAGTGGCTCGACGGCAAAAACCGCAAGTTATCTCTCGTCTCCGGTCACCACCGTCACCAACACCACCAAACCGAGCATTACGGTCAGCGGCCGAACCTATACTGCCGCATCCAGCGTCGGGGATTGGAAGGTATCCGGCACCACGGCAACCAGCACGACGCTCACCCTGGCCTATCAGTGGTGCTACGCCAGTTCCGCCAGCGGCAGCAAGACCACTATTAGTGGAGCCAATGCGACCACCTACACGGTCACGAGCAGCACCTACGTCGGTGATTATCTTTGCTGCCAAGTGACCGGGATCGATACGGACGGCAACACCGCCAGCGTCTACACCGGCGTCAAAGCCGTCAGCAACTCGGCGCCCACCACCTCAGGTTCACCGTCCATCGCCGGGACATCCTACGTCGGTTCCACCCTGACGTGCAGTCCCGGAACCTGGACCGATGCGGATGGCGATTCCATGACCTATGCTTACGCGTGGTACCGAACGTCTGATTCCACCGGTTCCGGCGCATCGGCCATTTCCGGTGCCACCAACAGTACCTACACCCTGACCAGCAGTGATGGCGGCAATTATGTGGCCTGCACCGTGACCGTCAGCGACGGCATGGGCGGAAGCACCAGCAAGACCTCTGCCTATCAGAGCGTCACCTCTGGCCCGACCAACAGCGCCGTTCCGACCATTTCTTCCTCCGCACGTGTCTTCACGGTGGCAAAAGGAACCTGGACCGGTGAAGGCACCCTTGGTTATTCCTATCAGTGGCGCTACACGTCATCCGCTTCGACGACCGGTTCTTCCAGCACAGCCATCAGCGGCGCGACCTCCACCACCTATACCGTCACTTCCAGCCAGGTCGGTTACTGGCTCTGCTGTGCCGTCACGGCCACGGACGGCACCACGGGACTGAGCACCACGGCGTACTCGTCCTACACCTACATCAGCAACACCGCTCCAACCAAGGTCACGGGCCCGACCATCTCGGCCGGTAGCGGGGTGGGGGATAAACTCACCTGCACCTGCGATACCAGCAGCACGTATTGGACGGACGACGACAGCGACACCATCACCCTGTCCTACGCCTGGTACCGGGCCAGCGACACCAGCGGCACCAGTGCTACCGCCATCTCCTCGGCCACCTCCAAGACCTATACCCTCACCTCCAGTGACATCGGCTACTACATCTGCTGCAAAGTCACGGCGAGCGACGGCATGGGGGGAACGACCACCGCAGCAAGCGACTACAACACCACGGCGGTGACGGCGGCAAATGCTCCCAGCTTCACCTTGAGTAGCGATTCCCTCACCGTCTCATCATCATTCACTGCGGTGCACGGCATACCGGATTTCCTCACCGACATCTATGATGGCAGTGGTTCTGATTCGACCGTGACGTTCGCTTGTACGACCGACTACAGTTCACTGTTCAAGGTCGCGCCTCGCATCAACAGCGCAGGAGCTCTTTTCTTTGCCGTCAAGGGGACGACGGGGACTGCTAATGTCACGGTCACGCCGACCGCCAACTCGATCACCGGTGCGGCAAAGAGTTTCACGATCACCATCGATACCAGCAGCAGTACCAACAGCACCGGTTCCCACACCGTCACCGCCGTCATCGCCAAAGGCACCATCAGCAACGGCAGCAATCTGGGTGTCACGGTCAATGGGACCACGGCGACCGTTTCCAGCGGAGCCTGGACATCTGCTTCCGTGACCTTGGCCGCCGAGAACACGGAACTCGACGTTGATGCCGTCGGCACCGCCAGCGATGCCAATGCCGCGACCAAGAGCTTCACCGTCGAAACCACCGCCACCGCCACCACCAGCAGCAACTGATCCCCATGACCACGCGCATCTTTTCCTGCTTCGGCATGCTTTTTCTCGCCCTGATCCTGGGCGGCTGCGGTGGTTCCGGCAACTATGAATCCCAGTCGCAGACGTCTTTCACCACCACGGTCACCATGGGATTGACCAGCGTCACCTTGAGCGGCAGCACCAGTGATGGCTCCACCACGGCCGATCTCGTCACGGTGGAGAGCCAAGGGCTGAAGAACACCCTGGCCAGCGCCACCATCCCGGCCTCCGCCACCATCAGCGGTACGACTTGGACCTACAAGATCACCACGCTGTCCACCGCATCCTACACGGTGCGTTGGTTCAAAAGCGGATTCCAGATCGCCTGTCAGGACGTGACGCTGACGTTCTGAGTCACGGCTCCGGCATCATCAGTCGCCAAGCGGCCGCCGAGAGTGCACCGCTCATCAGAAACGCCGGCAGAACCAGGGCGATGGAGCCGGTGCCCGACAGCGGCAGATACGGTACGGCCAGCAAGGCGCAGCCCCCTGCCGCCAGCAATTCCAACGGCAGGGTCCAGGGGCTGATGCCGACATGCACCAGGCGCAGCACCAGCCAGGCGGTCAGTTCGCCCAGGATGATCCCGGCGATGATGCCCGGCAGAAATCGTCCGGCCGGATCCGGTTCCCAGACGTTCAGCAACGACCACCAGACCAGCATGCGGATCACCGCCAACCCGCACAGGATCACCCCGGGCGGGATCACGGCAGAAACGACAGGCCATGGGGACGGACGGCCCCCAGGTGGACCCGTCGGGAATGCCCGGCGGGCGTTGTCATGGCCTCACGCCGTCCCCCTGCCAACCCCGGTCAACCCACCACGACATGGTGGACCTCCCGATCATCCACCAGCGGGATGCTGGCGTCGGGTTGTTCGGCGCCGTCAAGCAGGACGCGCAGATGGCGACCATGCTTGGCGGGGACGATGGTGATCTGGTAGGTCGTCTCGCCATGTTTCCAGGTGACCGTCACGGTGGTCCAGTCCTCGGGCAGCAGCGGGGCGAAGCGCAGACGATCGCCCCGACGGCTCACGCCGAGCAGTGATTCCAGCAACAGGCGGTACATCCAGCCGGCGGAACCGGTGTACCATGTCCAGCCGCCGCGACCCCGGTTGGGTTCGGCGCCGTACACGTCCGCAGCCGCGACATAGGGCTCGACCTGATAGACCGCGATCCGGTCGGGATCGGACCCGTGGCGGAGCGGATTGATGAGCCGGGCGAGTTCCCAGGCACGCTTGCGGTCACCCAGGTGGGCGAAGGCCAGCACCGTCCACACCGCCGCGTGGGTGTATTGACCACCATTTTCGCGGACGCCGGGGACGTAGCCCTTGATGTAGCCCGGATTGAGCTGGCTGCGGTCGAAGGGCGGATCGAAGAGCTGGATCAGGCCCGTGTCGCGGCGGACGAGCTGCTGATCGACCGCTTCCATCGCGGCCCGGGCGCGGTCCGGCGCGGTGGCACCGGCGAGCACGGCCCAGGACTGGGGCAGGGCGTCGATACGGCATTCGGGGCTGTCCTTGGACCCCAGCACGGTGCCGTCGTCGAACCAGGCGCGGCGGTACCAGTCGCCGTCCCAGGCCTCGGCATCGAGGCGCTGGGCCAGGCTCTTGGCCTCGTCGCGCAGGCGGGTGGCGAAATCGCCATCGCCACAGGATTCAGCCAACGGCGCGAAGGTTTCGCAGACGTGGATGAGGAAGAACCCCAGCCACACGCTCTCGCCCTTGCCGTGGGCGCCGACCAGATTCATGCCGTCGTTCCAGTCACCGCAGCCCATCAAGGGCAGGCCATGGACGCCGTAACGCCCGATGGCCCGTTCGATGGCCCGGCGGCAATGCTGATAGAGGCTCGCGGATTCCTCGGCGCGGATGGGCAGATCGTAATAGCCCTCCTCGTCGTCCGGCACTTCGCGGCCGGTCAGGAACGGGATGTCCTCGTCCAGCACGGCGCGATCGCCGGTGACCGTGACGTACCGGCAGGTCGCCAGCGGCAACCACAGGAAATCGTCGCTGAAGTGGGTGCGGACCCCCTTCTCGCTGGGCGGATGCCACCAGTGCTGCACGTCGCCATCGATGAACTGGTGCGCCGCTGCACGCAATAGATGCTCACGCGTCTCGGCCGGAACGGCGTGCACCAGGGCCATGCCGTCCTGCAACTGGTCACGGAAACCGAAGGCGCCCCCCGACTGGTAGAAGCCGGTGCGGCCCCAGACGCGGCTGGCAAGCACCTGATAGATGAGCCAGCCATTGAGCAGGAGATCGACGGTGGGATCGGGGGTCGTGACCTGGACGGCGCCGACGACGCGTTCCCAATGCAGGCGTGTCGCCTCCAACGCCTTGACCACCGCCCCGGGAGCGCGGAAGCGGCTGATGAGGGCGTGGGCCTGATCGGACGAGGTGACGGCACCCATGAGGAAGGTGACATCACGTTCCTGCTCGACCGGCAGGTCGATGGTGACCTGCATGGCGGCACAGGCATCCAGTCCGGCCCCGACCCGACCCGACAGCCGGGCGCGGGTCATGGCGGCAGGCTGGTCGAGACGGCCGCCGTGACCGATGAACTCGGCCCGGTCGCCGGTGACGGTGCGTGCCGTCTCGCTCACATCGAACACCGCCAGACGGCCGGTGAAATCCGTGTTGTACGGATTGCGGGCGAACAGGGCGCCGCTCTTGCGATCGACCTCGGTGATGACGTGCATGCCGAAACGGCGGCGGAGATCGCCCAGCACCAGTTCGGCATAGGACGTGGCCGACAGACGGCGTGGACGGCCACTGCGGTTGCGCAGCTTGATGCGCACCAGCTTGGCCGGCGCATCGGACGGCACGAACACCGTGAGTTCGGTTTCGATACCCGCGTCGATGTGCTGATAGACGGTGTAGCCGAAGCCGTGGCGCACGAGGTAGCGGCCCTGGCCCCGCGCCGGGGACGGCGTGGGCGACCAGAAATGGCCGGATTCCTCGTCCCGCAGGAAGAACGCCTCACCGCCAACATCGCTGACCGCGTCGTTGGTCCACGGAGTCAGCCGGAACTCATGACTGTTCTCGGCCCAGGTATAGGCCGCGCCGGATTCGCTCACCACCGTGCCGAAACCGGGATTGGCGAGCACGTTGCACCAGGGCTGCGGCGTGCTGTGGCCGGGATCGAGAACCATGACGTATTCCCGGCCATCGCGGCTGAAACCGCCCAGACCGTTGAAGAGCGTCAGCTCGTTTTCCGGATTGCCCAAGGGCGGCAGCACCGGCGGACGGGGCGTGCGCACGGTGGCCAGGGGCGGCACCGCCACCTCGGCCCGACCGCGCCGCTCCAGCACCTGGGCCAGGGTCGCACCCTGGTCGGCGTTGATGACGATGCGCGCCACCGCCTGCATCAGCACGCGGTCCTCCTCGGCCAACTGGTCGAGATTGCGCACAAAGATGCCGCCCGGCCGGTCGATCAGGGTCGAGGTCGATCCCGCACCGATGCGGCCCAGGATCTGATCGTACATCTCCTGGCGATAGACCGAGGCGTCCTCGTTCCACACCACCAGATCCACCGTCAGGCCCTTGCTGCGCCAGTAGGCGTGCGCCTGGATGACCTGCTGCACCAGTTCCATGCGGCCGGCATCGTTGATGCGCACCAGCACGATGGGATGGTCGCCGCTGATGCCATAAGCCCACAACGCGGACTGGCCGCGCCGGTTGGCCGCCAGCACGCCGGCCGAAGCACGACGCGCGGCATTGGGATAGAGTACTGCGCTCGCCAGACGGCCGAACACCTGGGCATCGGCTTCGGAGCAGCCGAGCTGGGACAACACCACCTGGCTGTGGGTCCAGGCCATGCCGAACACGCGGTCGGACAGACGACGGTCATGGTATTTCTCGACCAGCGTCACCGCCTGGGCCTCGGATTCGGCCATGCCCCACACCACGTCCGCCACCACCCGTTCACCCGGCAGCAACACCAGGGTACGGCGGATGGCGGCACAGGGATCAAGCACCGCGCCGCTGCGACCGGACAGCTCCCGGTTCGCCAGGGCCGCCTCGTCGCCGGCCACGGCGATGGGATTCGCCACCGTGTGGTTGCGCCCGATGAAACGCGCCCGATCCGTTTCAAAAGTCGGGTCGCTGGCTTCGTGGCCCGACACCGTCATCAGGTGCAGGAACCAGGGCCGGGCGTCGCCATCCTTGCGCGGACGCCGGCTCGCCAGGATGGCCTGGTGTTCCGCATCGAAGCGCGTCTCGATGAACAGATTGGCAAAGGCGGGATGCGATTCCTCCGCCATCTGGCCCGCCAGCACCAGTTCACAGAAGCTGGTCAGCTCGATGGTGCGGGGTTTCGACGAACGGTTGGTCAGGGTCAGACGCCGCAGTTCGACATCGTCCTCGGGCGAGACGGCGATCTCGGTATGGCAGTCGATCTCCTGGTCGTGGCGTTTGAATTCGGCCTTGGCCTGGGTGAACACCGCCTCGTAGGTCGTGGGCTGGGCGTGCGTGGGCTGCCAGGCGTTCGACCAGACCGCACCGCTGTCCACGTCGCGCAGATAGACGAACGAGCCATGACGGTCGGTGGTGCCGTCCTCGCGCCAACGGTTGACGGCGAGGCCGTTCCAGCGGCTGTAACCGGCACCGCCATGGCTGACCATGACGTGATAGCTGCCGTTGGTGAGCAGGTGCACTTCGGGTGCGCCGCTTGTCGGCGTGGTGAAGACGCGTTGGGTGCCGAGGTTCTCGGCGCCCTTGGTGGCGCGCTGGGCACCGACCTCGGCCGCGTGCGGGAAGAGCATGCCGACAGCCTTGGGCACACGCTCCTGCAACAGCAGCTCGGTCGCCTTGAACAAGGGATCCGCGCCGAAGCGGCGCTGCATGGGGCGGTCGCGCAAGGCGTACAGCAACGCCAGGAAGCTCATGCCCAGGTGATGGGCCATGAACGAGCGCACGGTCACGCCGGCAGTTCCGCGCGGCACGCGGGCAGGGGTGAAATCAACCGCCTCGTAGTGGCCGTACATGCCTTCGTGGCCAAGCGCCGACAGCTTTTGCAGGTTCGCCGTGGCTTCCTCGGGCGCGACCATCAGCGCCAGCGCCGTCGCATAGGGCGCGATGACGAGGTCATCCGCCAGACCGCGCTTCAGCCCCAGGCCCGGTACGCCGAAAGGACGGTACTGGTAGTTGAGCTGGGCATCGGTCAGGTTGTAGCCGGATTCGCTGATGCCCCAGGGGATGCCACGCAAAGCGCCGTAATCCATCTGGCGGGCGATGACCGCACGATAGGTCTGGTCGAGCAGCGTGTTGGGATACGTCGGCATCACCAGGAGCGGCATCAGGTATTCGAACATCGAACCGGACCACGACAGCAGCGCCGGGGCATGATTCTGCGCCGTGAGCAGACGGCCCTGGGCCCACCAATGATCCTGGGGCGCCTGGCCCTGGGCGATGGCCACGAACGAACCCAGACGGGCCTCGCTGGCAAGCTGATCGTAGAAGCTGCGATCCAGGCGGTCGTCGGTGACGTTGTAGCCGATGGTGAAGAGATCGCGGGACTTGTCGAACAGGAAGCGCAGGTCCGCATCCGCATGACGCAGGCAGGCCTCCTGGAGTTTCTCGATGCGCTCGATGAGCTGATCGGCACGGTCGGAGGCTTCGGACACCGGCGTGCGCAGATGCGCGGCCCAGGCCACGGCGGTCTTGGTCGAGGTGTCGGCGTAGTCGCCGAATTCATCCAGCAGCCAGTCGAGAATGGGCAGCAGCTGCTGCGACAACCGGGCGGTCTCTTCGAGCGTCAGGCCGCGATCGGCCTTGGTCATCTCGGTGCGCAACGCCGCCAAGTGGGGATCGCTGCCGCCACCAAGCGCCCACAGTTCCGCGGGCACGTCGCCAAGCCGGACCCAGGGAGCCAACGCCAACAGGTGGTCGCGGTGGTCACGGCATCCCTGCTCGGTGGTGCAGACCCACCAGGACAGTTCATCGTTGCCGACCACGGCGGTCCGCGCCACCAGGTCGGTGGCAAGGTCCACCGCCCGGTCCAGGGCGGAGATGGTGGCGGCGACCCCCGCACCGGGGAGCGGCAGGACGGTCAGGAGTTCATCGATGCAGGTCAGCAGTTCCGTCTTGACGGTCGCCTCCATGTCCGCCGTCTGAGCGGCTTCACGCAGCAGACCGATGGTGTCCCCCAGACCGGAACGGATCTCGGTGGACAGCACGGGGCCTTCGACCAGTTCGATCAGGGCCTGCCGCATGACATGCAGATGACCGATGAAATTGCCGGAATCGACGAACGACACATAGCGCGGCATGAGCGGCGCCAGGGTGCGGGTGTCATACCAGTTGAGCAGATGGCCGCGATGGCGTTCCATGCGGTCGAGCGTGGCGACGGTGCGTTCGCTGCGCTCCACCACGCGCTTGGCCGAGATGAAACCGAAATCATTGGCCGCGACATTGGCCAGCAGGCACAGGCCGATGTTGGTCGGCGAGGTGCGGTGGGCGACCACGGCGGTCGGGTATTCCTGCCAGTTGTCGGGCGGCAGCCAGTTGTCCTCGTCCGCGACGAAGGTCTCGAAGAAGCGCCAGACCTTGCGGGTCAGGCGGCGCAGATAGGTGATCTGGGTGGTCTTGAGGTCAGCCGTCTCGCGCGCCAGCGGTCGGCTGATGGCCCAGGCGCAGCACGGTGCCAGCAACCACAGCACGATGAGCGGGGCCGCGGTGTAGAGCGCCTCGGGGCGCCAATGCGCCAGGGCGGCGGCGGTCAGGGCCGCGAACACCACGCCCGGCAGCATCGACTGGTAGATGCCGAGGAAATCACCACGCGCCGCACGTTCCGCATCGGTCGAGGTCTGCCATTCCAGCAGGTGTTGCTTGGACACCGTCAGGCGCCAGAGGGTGCGGGCGATGGCATCGGCCGTGATCCAGCATTCGAAAGGCAGGAACATGAGTCCCAGGCCGACCTGCGTCAGGTGGTTGGCCACGCCGTCACCGACATTGCGCACATGCATGGTCCAGGGCACTTCGTCCGGCTTGCGCAACGCGCTGACCAGACCCGCGAGCAGCGGCTGGCTGAAGACCAGACCCGCCACCACCAAAGCCCACCAGCCGGCGTGACCCGGAGCGCACAACCAGCCCATCACCACCAGCGCAAGCAGCGCGGGCCCCGCAAGGCTGCGACGCAGATTGTCCCACAGCTTCCAACGCCCGAGACGGCTGAGCGGATTGAGGGCCTGCTTGCCGTCGCCCCGGGGCGCACGACGGCGCAACCAAGGCAACAACTGCCAGTCGCCACGGATCCAGCGTTGGCGCCGGGCCACGTCGGCGAGATAGCGCGAGGGATGGTTTTCCAGCAGGATCAGATCGCTGACCAGACCGGCGCGGGCGAAGCTGCCTTCGATCAGGTCGTGCGAGAGGATGGCGTTGTCGGGGAAGCGACCGCCCAGCACCCGCTCGAACATCTCCAGATCATAGATGCCCTTGCCGACAAAGGAGCCTTCGCCGAAGACGTCCTGATAGACGTCGCTGACGGCGCGCGAATAGGGATCGATGCCCGGCTCGCCGCTGAAGATGCGCGAGAACCACGACACGGCGGCGCTGGGCAGGGTGATGGCGGGACGGGGCTGCATGATGGCATAGCCGTCCACCACCCGGTCGAGCACCGGATCGTAGACCGCCCGGTTGAGCGGATGCGCCAGGGTGCCGACCAGTTTGCGCGCGGTGTCACGCGGCAATTGGGTGTCGGTGTCCAGGGTGATGACGTAGCGCGTGCCAGCGAGCACGGCGGTATCGCCCACCACCCGCAGGAACGCGTCACGCTTGCCGTGCAGCAGCAGGTGGTTCAGCGCTTCCAGTTTGCCGCGCTTGCGTTCACGGGCCATCCACACGCCTTCGCTGGCGTTGAACAGGCGCGGACGGTGGAAGAGGAAGAACCGGCTGCCGCCGAGATGGCGGTAGCGCTCATCCAAAGCGGTGATCGCCGCCGCCGCCAGTTCCAGCAACCGGGCATCCTCGGGCTTGGTCTCCGTCGCCGCATCGCCGAAATCGGTGAGCAGGGCGAAATGCAGATTCCGGTCCTGGTTGGCGAGATAGCGGACCTCCAGGCCCTCGACCAGTTCCTCGATGTCGCCCGGACGTTTGATCATGGTGGGGATCACCACGATGGTTTTGCAGGCGTCAGGGATGCCCTCCTTGAAGGCCAGACGCGGCAACGCCTGGGGCGTGACGATCATGGTCGCCAGCCAGTTGACCATGCCGAGCGCCCATTGGCTCGCGGCCAGGGTCGCCAGGAAGCCCAGGACCACCCACAGCCAGACCGGGATGGCGGCGAAGCCGGCGCTCAGGCCGGCACCCGCCAGGATGAGTGCCGCCGCTCCCAGGCTGAGGGCGATGATGCCGCCCGCATACCAGACGAACGGCGCACCCCGGCCGATGGAGGAGACGAGGCTGCCGACCGTGGTGCGCGCCTCGACCGCCAGTTCCAGGAAAGGGAAGCCCTTGCCGATGAGGAAGGTGCCGACATGGCGGGCACGCTCCGGCAGGGACGGATCGGCAGCGGTGGCCTTGGCCAGACCGATGGCGCGCTGCGCCACCTGAAGCTCGCTCAAAGCGGTGCGTTTCGCCAGCTTTTCGACGACGTGGCGGTAGGCGTCGCGGCTATGGAAATCGAGCTGGGAATAAACGCCGGCGGGGTCCTCGCGCAGGACCTTTTCCACCACGCTCATGCTTTCGACAAAACCGGCCCAGTCGGTGGTCGCGAGCAGACGCAGGCTGACGATGCTGTTGCCGATCGACACCTGATCCGCGGCCTGGTCCTGATGGTCCAGGGACACGGCTTCTTCGGTGCTGCGGCCGTCCTCTTCGAGCCGCTGGCCGATCCAGTTGAGGGCGATGCCGACGGCCTGGTTGCGGCCTTGCAGGCGACGGGTGAATTCGCTGACGAAGCCGCCGGTGAGCGGCGTGCCGGATTTGGCGAGTTCGGCCAGGATCAGCACGAGCTGGGCGGGATCACGCTCGGCGGTCTCCAGAAAGCGGTCGGCCCAGACGCCGGCGAGATCGCGCTGCTCCAGATTGGCGGCGATGCGCGCACTGACCCGACGCAGATTCTCGATCAGGCCCAGACGCAGCATGATGGGCACCGCCCACATCTCGCCCAGGGACAGCACCGTGACCTCCTGGTAGGCGGTCACGAAGGCGCCCAAGCCCTCGGGGTCGAGCTTGCCATCGACGTGGGCGATGAGCTCCCGCGCCAGCACGTACACACGGGGGAAACCCTCGAACCTGCCCTCGACCATGCGCGGCAGCTCCAGGCTGTAACCACGCGGCAGATGCAGGCGGGCGGTGCGGATCTGCTCTTCGACAAGATAGAAGTTGTCGAGCAGCCATTCGCCTGCGGGCGGCATGCGATAGGGCCGGCCCACCGCCGCCTGCACTGCGGCATAGCTGTCCGCCAGCACGGCGGCGTTGTCCTTCAGACGCGGCAGCAGGCGATCGGTGCCGGGACCGGTGGTGACGGTGGCATGGGTCGCCGCCAATTCCCGGGCGTGGTCCTGCAACTGGTCGAGGTTGAACAGCTCGGCGCTGAGCGGTCGCTCGTCGCTGGCCCGCACCGCCCGCCGGCGGGGGGACGAGGACGCCTTGCGGCCACGGAGTTTGCGGAACCAGGAGGTGATGGGGTCCATAGGATCGATTCGTCGTGGTTCGTGGTTCAGCGGTGAGCGCCAGGCCTCGACGCCTGGCGCTCACCGTCTCGGTGGGGATCCGGGTCCGGACGGCGCATTCGTAAGGATAGACCACGAACGGCGCGTCCCGGAGCGGAAACCGGAGATTCAGATCTTCACCCCGATGGGGTAGACGGTGACGCCGTGTTCGGCGGCACGGCGTTCGTCGTACTGGTTGCGGCCGTCGAACACCGCCCTGCCTGCCAGTTTCTGGCCCAGGATGCGGAAGTCCGGGCGCCGATAGGGACGCCATTCGGTCATCAGGCACAGCACGTCGGCGCCTTCGATGGCGGCGTATTCGTCGTCGCAATAGGTCACGCCGGGCAGGACGCCCAGGGCCTTCTGCGTCTCATGGATGGCTTTGGGATCGTGGGCCCGCACCACCGCGCCGGCGGCGGACAGGGCGCTGATCAGATCCAGGGCCGGGGCTTCGCGCACATCGTCGGTGTTGGGTTTGAAGGCCAGACCCCACACCGCCACCCGCAGCCCTTTGAGGGTGCGGCCGGTCAGTTCGCACCACGCGGCCAGCTTGCGCAGCATGAGCTGTTTCTGCCGGTCGTTGGTGCGGTCCACCGCCTGGAGCAGTTCCGACTGGTGGCCGTGGTCGGCGGCGGTCTGCACCAGGGCGCGCACGTCCTTGGGGAAGCACGAGCCGCCATAGCCGACACCGGGATGCAGGAACTGGAAGCCGATGCGGCTGTCCGCACCCACGCCCTGGCGCACCAGGCGCACGTCGGCACCCACCAGTTCGCAAATGGTGGCGATCTCGTTGATGAAGCTGATCTTGGTCGCGAGCATGGAATTGGCGGCGTACTTGGTCATCTCCGCCGAACGGATGTCCATGGTGTAGATGCGCAGGCCATTGCGGATGAAGGCTCCGTACAGTTCGTGCAACAACTCCTGGGCGCGCTTGGAATCGACGCCCACCACCACCCGGTCGGGACGCATGAAATCGTCCACCGCCGAGCCTTCCTTGAGGAACTCGGGATTCGACGCGACGTCGAAGGGCAGCGCCGAACCGCGCTGGTCCAGTTCATCCTGGACCCAGCCGCGCACCTTGTCGGCCGTGCCGACCGGGACGGTGCTCTTGTCCACCACCAGCACGTAGTCGCGCAGATGCTTGCCGATGTCGCGGGCGGCGGACTCGACAAAGCGCAGGTCGGCGTGGCCATCCGCACCGCGCGGCGTGCCGACGCAGATGAAGGCCAGTTCCGCATCCACCAGGGCCTCGGCGGCCGAGGTGGTGAAGCGCAGGCGGCCGGTGTGGGCGTTCTCCAGCACCAGTTCGGACAGGCCCGGCTCGTAGATGGGGATCTCACCCCGCCGCAGCCGCTCGACCTTGGCCGTGTCCACATCGACGCAGACGACATGGTTGCCCATCTCGGCGAAACAGGTCCCGGTGACGAGTCCGACGTAGCCGGTACCGAAGATGACGATGCGCATGCCGCCTCCTGAGGCGCGGCAGCATCCCCGACGCGGCCGGGGTGGTCAACCCCGGGGCCGCCTGCCGCCATCACTTGGCGGACGACCGCTCAATCCGACAGGTTTTCGGTGAGGCTGGTGATGATGCGGGCCTTGGCCCCCACCACCCGGGTGAGGTGGACCCGGGTCGAGGCCTGATGGTCGTCCTTGGTGAAACCGACCATGAAACCGCCCAGATCCTCATGCAACGACTCCAGGGCCTCGACCAGCCCGGCGCGGGTGAGCGGCGTCGCCGCCTTGGCCACGCCCGCCAACAGCACCCGGGCCGACAGATACCCTTCCAGGCTGACATAGGACACCTTGGCATCCGGCAGCGCCGCCTTCAGCGCCGTGCGATAGGCCGCCACCACCGGCACCCGGGGATTGTCCGGCGACGGCACGACCTGCGAAATGATCACGCCTTCGGCGCCATCGCCCAGTTCGGCGATGAGGTTTTCCGTGCCCACGAACGAAATCGTCGCCAGGGGCACGGTCAGGCCCGCCGCCCGGGCTTCACGGATGAACGCCGCCACCGGGCGATACGGGCCGACCATCACCACGGCGTCGGGCTTGGCGGCGAGGATCACCGCCAGACCGTTCTTCACCGCCTGGGTATTGCGTTCGAACGACCCCTTGCCCGCCACCACCAGACTGCGCTTGGCCAGGGCCTTTTCGACCCCGCCCAGACCCGCCAGACCGAAGGCGTCGTTCTGATAGAACACGGCGATGCGCTTCGCCCCGCCGTCCGTCACGAAACGCTCCACCAGCACGTCCGTCTCGTCGTCGTACGAGGCCCGCACGTTGAACAGGTAACGCTGGACCGGCTGGCGGAAGGCCATCGCGCCCGTGAACAGCCCCACCAGCGGCACCTGGTCCTGGCTGATCACGGGCATGGCCGCCTTGCAGGTCGGCGTGCCGACGAACCCCACCAGGGCGAAGACCTTGTCCTGTTCGATCAGACGCCGGGTCCCGTCCACGCAGCGGTCCGGGTCGTAACCGTCATCCGCCGTGACCAGGGACAGTTTGCGCCCGCCGATGCCGCCAGCGGCGTTGGCCTCGGCCAAGGCCGCGGTGATCCCCTGGTTCATCCCCTGGCCCAGACCGGAAGCCGGACCGGTCAGGGCTGCGCACTGGCCCAGAGTGATCTGAAGATCGGTGATGCCGTCCTCGGCGCCCAGGCCAGGCAGCAGGACGGCAACGGCGGCGAGGAATGAGGCGAGGCAGGAGGACCGGCGCATGGCGGCACCTTTCGGCTGCGATGAAGCGGAACGGACGGGGATCCCGGGATTCTACCCCAGGAATCACCCGCCTGCGGTCATCCGTCCCTCAGCCCACCGCCCGCACATAAGCCGCCACCAGGGCATCCAGATCCGTCGCCGTGGTACCCGGACCGATGGAGATCCGCACGGCGCTGCGGGCCAACGCCGGATCCAGGCCCTGGGCGGCGATGAGCGCGGCGACGACATGGCTGGGTTCCCCACGGGCCGCCATGCAGGCCGAACCGGGCGACACGGCGATGCCCGCCAGGTCCAGGGCGATGGTCAATTGATGGCCGTCGGCACCCGGATGGACCAGGCTGAGGGTGTTGGGCAACCGGGCGGCGGCCGGACCCAGGCGGCGCACCGCGGGGCGGGCGAGGGCGATGCGGGCGGACGCGTCCGCCAGCAGCGCCTCCTGGCGGACGGACTCCTCGGCACGATGGGCGTCCGCCTCCGCCAGCGCCGCCGCCAGGGCGCCGATCAGCGCCGCATCCTCGGTGCCGGAACGGCGGTCCTGCTGCTGACGCCCGCCCAGGATCCGGGCGTCGAGCCTCACCCCGGTGCGCACATACAGCAGTCCGACGCCTTTGGGGGCGCCGAACTTGTGACCGGTGAGAGACGCCAGATCCAACCCCAGCGCCCGCAGGTCGAGCCCCAGCTTGCCCGCCCCCTGGCAGCAGTCCGCATGCACCAGGACCTCGGGACGCAGGGCTTTCACCGCCCGGACGATGCCGGCAAGATCCTGCACCGTGCCGACCTCGTTGTTGGCCAGTTGGATCGACACCAACCGCACCTCTGGCGTCAGGGCTGCCACGACGGCCTCGGGCGGGCAGCGTCCCTCGCCGTCCACCCCCACCGTGCGCACCGGATGACGGGCGGCATTGCGCAACACCGAGGAATGTTCGATGGCCGAGGTCAGCACGGCCTCCCCGGCCGCCAGGGTGCCGTGGATGGCCAGGGCGTTGGCCTCGCTGCCGCCGCTCGTCACCACCAGTTCGTGGGCCGCGCACCCCAGCAACCCGGCACAGCGGGCCTTGGCCTGATCCACCGCGTGGCGCGCCTGCTGGCCGATCAGATGCACCGACGAGGGGTTGCCCCAGGCGGCATCCTGCGCCGCCAGCCAGGCGGTCCGCGCCGCTGCGGACAGCGGCGCGGTGGCGTTCCAATCGAGGTAGATCATCGGGCGGCCATGCGGTCGGCGGTCGGATGTTTACGGAGTCTTGGCCGGTTCGGCGGTCTTGGCCGGGGCCGGTTGCACCTTGGGTTTCTCCGCTTCCACCGCCGCCTTGGCCTGGTCCTCGATCGCCTTCTGCTTGGCGTCGCGCTTGGCTTTGCGCAACTGGGCCTCGTCCTCGGTGATCTGGTTCGACAGCACCAGGAACTGGTCGATGACGGGATCGAACCAGCCCTTCTTGTAGCCGACATAGCCGATGGACAGGGCCAGGGCGATGACGATCGCCAGGAACCAGCGACGACGGCGACGGACGTTGGGATCTTCGAAGGGATCGTCGAGCGAGACGTCGGCGTTCTCCGGCAGGGCCTTGGTGGCGGTGAAGGCCGAACCCAGCGGGATGTTGATCTTCACGCGGCCGTTGATGGCCCAGCCGTTGGCTTCGAGCAACGGCCCCAGGGTGCGCTGACGCAGTTTGATGAAGGCGATGACCATGGCCGGGCCGGACAGGGCGGCGACGACACCCAATGGCACCAGGGCGATGAGCCCCTTGGGTTCGATGTTCAGGATCGAACCGATGATCATGCCCGCCGCACTGGCCAGACCGGTGGCGACGATGCCCAGGGCGGCCATCATGCCCATGTCGATCTTGGGCTTTTCCGCCGGGGCCTTGCCCGCCTGCGCCGCCTGGGCGGTGGAATTGAGCTGGGCCGAGGTCTTGTCCATCACCGCCTTGTCGGCGGCGCCCACGATCTGCTCCGCCAGGCTGGCGATCATCTGTCCGATCTTCTTGTAGGGTGACCAGAAGGCCTGGGCGATGCTGATGGGATGATCCAGGATCTTGATGATGGTGGCATCCCAGTCGCGGCCCTTGCGGTCATAGAACACGCCGTTGCGGCCGACCATCAGATAGTCCGCATCGCCCTGGGTCACGGCGGCGGCGACGGTCATCTTCTCGCCGCCGGGCCGGGTGCAGGCGCAATAGGCGATGTAGACCTTGCCCAGGTTGCCCAGCCCCGCATGTGCGCCGGGATCGGCCACGCGCATGCACAGGTCGTAGGAACGCTGATCCAGGAACAGCGTCCCCGCCTGGAAGATGGCTTCCTTGCGCGGGTGGTAAAAGTCCGCGAAATTGATGAAATTACGCAGCAGGGTGTGCAGGTCGCGATGGTAGCGCACCAGCCGTTCGACCGCCTCGATGGCGCCGACCTCGGCGGCCACGCCCTTGTCCGAGGCGATGAGCGCGTCGATGCGGGCCTTGGCGTCCTGCCCCAGGATCTCGCGCACCCGGGCGATGCCCAGCTTGTCGGCGAAGGTCGGCGCCCGGCCGGCGATCCAGGCTTCGTACGGGGCGAAACGCGCGGCCAGGGTCTGCCACTGGGCGTCGCTGAGGGAGGTGACCGCCTCGCCCAGCACCGGCGTGACCACGGCGGCACGGAAGGCGGCGATGCGCGCCTGCCACATCGGGTTGAGGCCGCTCCCCAGATCCAGGGCCTTGCCCGCCTCGACCCGCGCCAACGGCAGGGCGGCGATCTCGTCGCCCGCCGTGGACAGGTCCTTGGCCGACAGCGCCACCAGATCCGCTTCGGCGCGGTTGAGATGCGCCCCGGCCCGGACATCGAACGCCGCCAGACGGCAACGCTGGAAATAATCGGTGATCTTGCCCTTCACCGCCACGAAGGCCGCCGCCGCCGCCGGCGTGGCCGACCCCAGGCACAACACGCCCTCGCCGTTCCCGCTGCCCTCCTCGGCCGCCTTCCACCAGGCCGCATACGCGCCCAGTTCGGCAAAGAACGTATCGACCTTGGCCTGATCGATGCCCGGCTTGCCGCTGCGGTCGGCGACCGTGCCCAGGGCGGCGATGATGTCGTTCATCACCGCGCGGGTCGCCTCGTCACCGGCCACGGCGGGCGGGACGATGCCATCGCCATTGAAGCGGTTTTCACTGAAAATACGCGCCGTATCGCTGACATCCGCCAGGGTGATGGTGGTCGCATCCGGCTTGTCGAGGTGGCTCAGGATCTGCTTGGCCGACGCCAGGATGGTCTTGCCCTCGGCGGTGCTGTCATCAATCACGTCCAACGGCAGCGCCGCCGTCCCGGCGATGAAGCTGGCGTGGTCCTTCAACAGACCCGCCGCCCATTTCACCGCCGCGACGATCTCGGGCACGCGGATGCGGTCGTCCTTGTCGGTGTCGATCAGACGCAGGGTGGCGCTGTCGAACTCCAGACCGTTGACCGGACAGCTCAAGGCCACCCACAGCTTCTGGTCGAGCTGCTCCAGGTTCTTGAGGTCGATGGCCTGATCGAGCTGGACCTGATCCAACCCGCCGGCGCGGAAGAAACGCCAGACGTGGGTGCCCGGCATCCGGCCGATGATCTTGAATTTGCTGATGAGGACGGACGTGGGGCCTGGCAGGTCGTTGAGCATGGCGGTCACAGGTTTGGGGGAGCGTGGCAAGTGTGGGATGGGAGCGCTGGCGGCAACGCCGGACCGGCGTCACCGGACGGTCATGGGGATTTCAGCCGCGGGCGAACAGATCCGCCAGCACGCGCGGATACAATGCCCGCTCGGCCGCCTGGACCTTGGCCTGGACCTGATCGGCGGTGTCGCCCGGGGCGACCGCCACCCGCGCCTGGGCCAGGATGGGCCCCCGATCATAGTCCCCGGCGACCAGATGGGCGGTGCAACCGGTCTCGCTTTCGCCCGCCGCCACGACCGCCTCGTGGACGTGGTGGCCGTACATGCCCTTGCCGCCGAACTTCGGCAGCAGCGCTGGATGGATGTTCACCGTGCGCCCGGCAAAAGGCGGCGGCGGATCATAGAAGCGCATGTAGCCGCACATCGCCACCCACTCCACCCCATGGGCCAGCAGCGCCGCCGTGACCGCGGTGGGATGGTTCACGATGGCGATGGGATGGCCGTATTGGCGGGCGCGGACCAGCCCATAGGCATCGGCCCGGGAGGACACCACCACCGCGATACGGGCGGGTATCTCACCCCGGCCGATGGCCTCGACCAGGTTGGCGTAGGTGGAACCGGAACCGGACAACAGGATACCGAGAGCGACGGGCATGGCGGCACCATAGGGATGTCGCCACCCTGACCAGAGGCACCGGGGGCCCGCGCGAATCGCGCCTTCAAGCACTATATGGGACACGGATTTGATGCACGGCGCCTCATCAAGAGCCGGTTGCGAAAACCCTCGACAATCCACCATGCCCACCAACACGGTCTTCAACCTTCCCCCACGCCTGCCCCGTCCGGAATCCACTGTGAACAGCTTCAACAGCGACTTCGCCATCAGTTCCGTCCGCCCCAGCACCATCCAGACCCCGCACCGTTTCGCCGGCCGTCATGACGGCGGCCCCTCGGTCAGCTACGTCAACACCGAGGAGCGGGTGCTCGTCTGCACGAACCCGCAGGGCGACCTCACCCAGTCCTTCGAACGCGCCGGCCCCCGCGAACAGATCGCCTTCGATCCGTCCATCACCACCGCAGCCGTGCTGACCAGCGGCGGCCTCTGCCCCGGTCTCAACGCGGTGATCTCCGCCATCGTCACCGGCCTCTACCGCCACTACGGCGTGAAACGCGTCCTCGGCATCCCCAACGGCTATGCCGGCATGATGCCGCCCCGCCAGAAGGACATCATCCCGCTCGACCTGGACAAGGTGCGCGGCATCGCCCGTACCGGCGGCTCCTGCCTCGGCTCGGCCCGCGTGAAGCCCGATGTCCGCACCATCGTCGACACCCTCCAGGCCTTCGGCATCGACATCCTCTTCACCATCGGTGGCGACGGCACCCAGCGCGGCGCCCACGCCATCCACGAAGAGATCGTCAAACGCGGCCTGTCGATCGGCGTGGTCGGCATCCCCAAGACCATCGACAACGACATCAACTGGGTGGACAAGACCTTTGGTTTCGAAACCTCGGTCGAGATCGCCCGCCAGGCCATCACCGCCGCCAACACCGAGGCCGAAAGCGCCATCAACGGCATCGGCCTGGTCAAGCTCATGGGCCGCGACTCCGGCTTCATCGCCGCCGCCGCCGCCATCGCCGCCCACGACGTGAACTACGTCCTGGTGCCCGAAGTCCCCTTTGAGCTGGAAGGCGAAAGAGGCCTGTTCGCCAGCATGGAACGCCGCCTGTCCCGCCGTGGTCACGCCGTGATCGTGGTGGCCGAAGGCGCCGGCCAGGAACTGATGGCGCCGACCGAGGCCCTGTTCGACAAGTCCGGCAACAAACTGCCCCAGGACATCGGCATCTTCCTGCGCGACAAGATCACCACCCACCTGCGCAGCCGCAGCATCGACCACCAGCTCAAATACATCGACCCCAGCTACATCATCCGCGCCGCCCCGGCCAACGGCGCCGACACCATCTTCTGCACCGCCCTCGGCCACAACGCCGTGCACGCGGCGATGGCCGGCAAGACCGACATGATCGTCGGCAGCTGGAACGGCCAACTCACCCATGTGCCCATCCCCCTGGCGGTGAAGGGCCGCAAGATGATCGAACCCAGCGGTGAGCTGTGGCGCATGGTGCTGGAAAGCACCGGTCAGGGTCCGCTGGTCAACTCCGCCATCGACATCACCGGCGCCCACACCCGCCCTGCCATCCTGCCCAGGAACTGACGCCCCGCTCCGGGGCAGCCCGCCTCGGCGCCCCGGGATGAGCAACGCGACGGCGGAACCCGGCACCCCTCGGGTTCCGCCCTTGCAGGATCAGACCACCCCCACAGGATCCCGCCCATCCCGCATGCGGGTGTAGCTCAATGGTAGAGCGGCAGGTTCCCATCCTGCAAACGCGGGTTCGATTCCCGTCACCCGTTCCAAATGCAAACCCGGTAATCAGAAATGGTTGCCGGGTTTTTTCATGCCAGTTGGACATTCTGGTCCACGCCGCACCGGACCTGGCATGCCGACTGCGTAGAACCTGCGGTATAGTGCCTCAACCATCGCGCGAGCCGTCATGCCCCTGTTCCATATCCCTGTGGTGGTGCCCTACCGGCTCGCGGATGACCGCAGCGAAGCGGTCTATCCCGTGCAGGTCGCCGCCGCCGCCACGACACCTGCCGCCGCCCTCGCCACCGCCACCGTCCTGGTCGAGGCCCTCACCCGCCTGCGCCATCCCGGCCAGGATGTCCAGATCATCGGCAATCGCGCCCAGGTCGGCAAACCGCTCCACGCCATCGAGGGCCCCTACGCCTACGTCCTCAGCCGCGGCCATTGCATCCCCCTGCAAGTCCTGCCGGCGCGGCTGGACGAACAGACCAGCGAGGAACTCGCGCTGATCCTCTCCGCCCTCGACGACCGGGACACCCTCGGCGTCATCGTCGATTGCGCCCCCCTCGCCGCGATCACTTCCGCCGGCCTGACCACCCTCTCCCGCCATGCCCGGCATCTGCACCTGTTCCGGTTGCCCGCCCAGATCGCCAAGGTCTTCGCCATCGTCGGACTGGGGGACCTCATCCATGTCGAAAGCAGCCTCCAGGCCTGCCTGGATGGTCTGGTCACGCAGCATTTCCAACGCAGCCGTACCACGGTCACGGTCCGGGCGATCCGCTGATGGATTGCCAGAAGCGCAATGCCGCTTATCGTCCACCCTTCCTTCCATCTTCCGCGTCTGTTTTCCGTGCTGCCATTCCGCGCAGCCTACCATCTCCGGAGTCCGTCATGCGTGCCATCGCCGCCGTCGCCATCGCCGCCACCGCCCTCTTCGTCCTGCCCGGTTGCGGCGAGGAAGAGAAGCGCAAGGAAAAGGAAGCCCTCAAGAATGAATTGAAGGCGTACCTGGAAGGCGAAATCCAGAACCGCGTCCGCGCCGAACTGGCCACCTCGCTGCCGACCGAGATCCAGAACCAGCTCCGTCTGCTTGAAGAGCAGAAGAAGCAGGCCGCCGAGCAGGAAGCCGCCGCCAAGACCCCCGGTCAGGCCGGCGCCCAGGGCGGAACCCAGGCTGGCACTCCGGGCGCAACCGCCCCCGCCAAGAAGGCCACCACCAAGAAGTCCAAGAAGCAGGCCCAGAAGGAACACTGAACGTCCGGTTCGGTTTTTCTGGTGCCCATCCACGACAGGCGCGGTCTTCGACCGCGCCTGTCTGCGTTCAGGGATTCGGCCACGCCCGGCATCCCCGCCCGGCCTCGATGGGCGTCGGCGCCAAAATGCGTGATAAACGCACCGTTGGGAAGTCGCTGAGGCAACGTGATGGTCTTGAGTAGAGGGCACGGAACCGGGCAGGACCAACGTGACCCCAAAAGTCATTAAGGTCGGCCGTTCACCACGATGCCAGACAACGCAACCGCCCAGGGCTATAGCCCTGGGCGGTGACGATGGAGGAGGATGCAGGCATCACGCTGGCCAGTTCAGGCTCTTCGGCTGCGATCCGGCGATCTCTTCGGGTGAACCCCGGCCTCATCTCAAGTCTCTTGCAACTTCTCAGATGTTCAGGCCGACTGTCTCGCTTGTCTCCTTCTAACCCCGTTCTCCGGGGCCGCGCGCGGTTGGGCTTCTTCTTCTCGTTCTCGTCTCCGCTTCGTTCGTGATTTCGTCGTACGACGATGCGACTGCGATACTCGAATCAGATCCAGCACACGGCTCGGGGCGCCCTTGGTTTCCCTCCACGATGGCATTATACCGAAAGGGAAATGCGGTTGCCACCGCTGTTTTGCATCAGCACATGCAATGCCGAACCCGCTGACGCCTCAGCCAAACCGGCACAGGCGCAGCCATGCCCACCAGACACCGCTGGCCCGGGCCGCGCCCAAGGCCCGACGCCGCTGACCAGCCCGGCACAAGGGATCGACCGCTGCCGCCAGCAGTCGTCTTGCCGTGCCGGGGGCGTGCTCTTTCAGATGTCCGGCCACAAGCATCAGCAGATCGGCGGCCCAGGCATGGTGCCCCCCCCGTTGCAAGGCGGCGGCCAACCGTTGCACCGCCCGGGGGAAGGGCGGCACCGTGAGCAGATCGTCCGAGGCCAGGCTCCCGTCCTTGCCGGCGGGCCACAACTGCGGCCATGCGACCGCGCAGAGCCGCATCAGACCCGCATGCGGATCGAAGGGCAGCCGGGCCAAGCGGACCAGCGCTGCGTTTTCGCCATGCAGCTCCAAGGCGATCAAGGCGGCAATGAGGCCACGCTCAGGGCCGGGTTGGGCCGGCAGCTCCGGATGATCGACCACCGCCAGCGCTTCCTGCCAGCGTCCCTGCCAGGCGAGGGTTTCCGCAAAGATCGCAGAACATTCCTGATCCCGTTCCTCGGCCCACAGGGCTGCCATGAGCGCTTCCGCATCAGCGGCCTGACGCTGGGCCAGCAGCAGGCGGGCACGCAACAGGCCGACGGAGCGGCGCAGTCCGGCCACGTCTGCGACCGCCGCCAGATGACGCTCGCAAGCCGCGGTGTCATCCGCCACGAGGGCGAACTGGGCACCGATGAGATGGCAGGATCCATCCAGCAACGCGAAACGTGGCGTGAAGAGTTCGAGCGCGGCGACGGGCCCGACCGTGACGGCCCGACGCAGCGCCAGCTCCCGCAACACCCGCAGCCCCCGGGAGGTCCCCATGACCTCGTCGCGGCCCAGGAACGGCGTGATGGCAGCCTCGGCTTCCGCATCACGGTCCCGACGCAGCAGGAACGAGACGCGTTCCAGCGCATATTCCGGTGCCGCCGGATGGGCGGCGACCAGGGCCTCCCACATCGCCTCGCTCCGGTCGTGACGGCCGATGCGTTCCCACAGGCCAGCGACCTGTTGACGCAGGGGCGCGAAACGTTCGGCCGGCTCCCCCTCGGCGATCTCGGCCTCGACCAGATTGGTCGTCGTTTCGAGATGGCGGGCCGCCCGGTCCGGTTCATTGCACAACTCCGCCAGCACCGCTCCGATGAGATGGGCGGTGGGCAGGGTCGCATCGCGGGCCAGGGACTGTTCCAGCGCCTGTTGCGCCGCTCCATGCTGACCGAGGTGCATCTCGACCTCGGCCAGATTCAACCAGGCACGAGCCTCGGCGGCGACATCGGGGCTGGCGTCATCGATGAGCCGGAAGCAGGCGCGACGGGCGAGCGTCCCATTGCCGGATTCGGCCAGCAGCTGGGCACACTCGCGCCACGGCAGGCCGGGACGGACCGGTTCCAGCACCAGTTTGGCGATGCTGGCCGCCATTTCGTCGAGGCGGGCGGGATCGCGCTGGGCGACCAGCCGCGCACGTCGCACCAGCAGGCGCGGCTCCTCCGCGGCGGGTCCGGTCAGGCCGGCATCACAGATCTCGATGGCACCGTCCAGATCGCCGCGTCGTTCCGCCAGCACCGCCCCCAGTTCGAACACCGGCGCGAGCGGCTTGGGCAGACCGAGCAGTTTGCGCACCAGGGGTTCCGCCGCATCCAGATCACCGGCGGCCAGCTGGAGCTGGGCCAGGAGCACCTGATGCTCGATGCCCGGTTCCAGTTCGTTGGCCCGGGCCATGAGCTGGACCGCGCTGGGGAAATCGCCGGCCGATGCCGCCACCTGGGCCTGGACCGCCCAGATCTGTGGATTGTCGGTGCCGGCGACGATCGGACGGCCCAGCAGTTCACCTGCTTCGACCAGCCGGCCCTGACGCCGCAGCGCTTCGCCCAACATGGCCAGAAGCACATGGTTGTCAGGAATGGCGTGCAGGCCCCGACGGGCCGTCTGTTCCGCCCGGACATGCTGGCCGCTTTCCAGATACCAGTCCGTCAGCTCACGCCACGCCCACAGGTAATCCGGCTGGACCTCGACCGCGCGCTCAAGCCACGGCACCGCCGCCGCCCGGTCGCCCCGATGACGCAGCAGGAACGCCCGCAGGCCATCATTCACCGGTTCGTCCGGCGACAGCTCCACAGCCTGGCGATAGGCCGCATCGGCTTCTTCGTGACGCCCGGCCAGAGCGCGAAGCTCCGCCAGCTCACGCCACGCCCAGGTGTACTGCGGATCGAGCTGGACGGCCTTTTCCAGGTTGGCCACGGCCTCGCGATTGCGGTTGTCCTGGCGCAGGAAATCCGCCAGATAACCGTGCGTCACCGCATCGTAGGGATCGATGCGACCGGCGTGTTCCAGATGCGTGAAGGCTTCCTCGCGCCGGCCCAGACGACGGCAGGTGTCCGCCAGTTCATGGATGATCCACACCGCACCCGGCGAAGCCGTTGCCGCATCCTGGAAATGCTTGCGGGCTTCATCCAGCCGCCCGCCCCGGCGGGCGAGATTCCCGAGCTGGGCCAGGGCCCAGGGATAGGTCGGATCATCTTCCAGCGCAGCCCGGCACAGCGCCTCGGCCCGTGCCGGTTCGCGTTCGAACAGCACCTGCGCCAGCTCGACCTTCGCCCAGATGGCTTTGGGCTGGGCGGCGATGATCTCCTCATAGAGCGCGATCGCCTTGTCGACGTTGCCGTGTTCAAACTCAAGCTGGGCGAGATGCCCCCGCGTCCAGTGGTCATCCGGCTTGGCCGTGAGCGCCTCGTGGTAGCGACGGCGGGCCGCCTCGACGTTGCGCAGACCGCGCTCGGCCTCCGCCAGTTCGGCCAGGGTCCAATGACTGCCGGGCTCCAGCGCCAGCGCCGCCAGCAACCGTTCGTGCGCCTCGTCAAGGTTCCCGAGCTGGCGCAGGCAGGCGCCGCTGCGGGCCAGCACGCCGGCACGCAACCCCGTGTCCGCGAGATCTTCGCGCAACAGCCGGTCGAACTCCGCCAGCGCCTCGTGGTAGCGGCCCTGGTTGAAATAGAGATCGGCAAGCTGGTCGATGGGACCGTCTTCGAGCGCACTGCCCACTTCGCCGCGTGAGGACGAGGCGCGGGCACGGTCTTCGCGCCGGACGAAGAACAGGTGACGGAAACGATGCAACGCGGCGGAACGGCGATGCTGGTTCGCCGTCTCCTCCAACGCCTGTTCCGCCTCGGCCACATTGCCGGCACATTCCAAGGCCGAGACGTAGCCCAGGTTGGCCCAGAGATCGGTCGGCTCCTGTTGGCGCAGGTCGCGATAACGGCGTACGGCGTCACTGAAACGCCGTTGACGCATCAGTTCCTCGGCCTCCTCGGCCAAGCGGTCCTGCGGACTATCACCATCGAACTCGGACATGCCGGCATGGTACCCGGCGGGAGTCCCCGGTCCACGGGGCATCCCGGCCATCTCGAAGGCGGATCATCTCTTGGGAACGGCCCCGCGATCGCGGCTCATGCCTTGTGGGCCGCCTGCTGCGGCAACGCCGACGGCGTGGGCCGCGACACGGAGCGATGGCGGATCATGTATTCACGCACCGCCTCAGCGAACAGCTCCTGACGGGTCACGCCGTGCTGGCGAGCGAAGGTCTCGGCAGCAGAACGCAGGACGGCGGGAAGTGCGATGGGGGTTTTCATCCCGGTATTCTACGAAAAAAGATGCTCGGCACAAGACGGCCATGAAGAACTCCCGCAGAGATGCATGCATCCCGGCCTGATCCATGCGTCACCTCTGCCCAGAGCATGACAACGCCACTCCGGGATTGCGCCCGCGCCTCCCCTGGATCCGAAGCGCGGCCATCACCCCGAACACATCACGCAGCCCTCGGGATCGGCCGCGCTGCACGCCCCCTGCGCCCAGGCGATGATCTCCTCGGGTTTCATGGCTGCGAGCTCCTCGCGCGTGGCCTTGGCATTGGCGAGCAGGTATTCCTCGGCTTTTTTGAGCGCGTCACGCTGGGTGCGCTGCTCTTTCTCCACGGCCGCATCCACCGTGACCTTTTGCGCCTGACGGGCGGCGGTCTGACGGATGTAGTAGCTGCCGGTCTTCAGGCCCTTTTCCCAGCCATAGAAGTGCATCGACGTCAGTTTGGCCAGAGTCGCGTCGCGCAGATAGATGTTCATCGACTGGGACTGGCAGACGAACGCGCCACGGTCGGCGGCCATGTCGATGATGTGACGCTGGCTGATCTCCCACACCGTACGGTAGCGGTCCTTGATCTCCTGGGGAATGCCGGGGATGTCCTGGATCGAACCTTCGGCCGAGACGATGCGGTCCTTCATGCCGTCATTCCACAACCCGGCGGCGATGAGATCGCGCACCAGGTAGCGGTTGATGCGGATGAATTCGCCCGACAGCACATTGCGTTTGAAGATGTTCGACGGGATCGGTTCGAAACCCTCGGTATTGTCGAGGATGTTGGCGGTCGAGGCGGTGGGCATGGGCGCCAGCAGGAGGCTGTTGCGCAGGCCGTGCTTCACCACGTCGGCTTTGAGTTTCGCCCAGTCGTAGCGACCGCTGGCGCAGTAGGTCTCCTCGCTGGTGGCAGGCAGGACCTCGCCCTTGGCGGCGCGTTCCTGGTACCACAGATCGAATTGGAGCAGGCCCTTGGAGGCAGGCGAGCCGGCGAAGGTGGGATACGGGCCGCTCTGCCGGGCCTGTTCCATCGAGGACTCGACGGCAGCGTGGTAGATGGTCTCGAAGATCTCGCGGTTGAGGCGTTTGCCTTCGGCGCTGTCCCAGGTCAGGCGCAGGCGCATGAACACGTCGGCAAGCCCCTGGACGCCGATGCCGATGGGGCGATGGCGGAAGTTCGAAGTCGCGGTCTCTGGCACGGGATAGTGGTTGAGATCGATGACACGGTTGAGATTCACCGCCAGGATCTTGGCGACATGGTGCAGGCCGGCGTGGTCATAGGCGCCATCCTCGCGGATGAAGGCGGGCAGGCTGAGACTGCCGAGATTGCACACCGCGATCTCGTCGGGCGCGGTGTATTCGATGATCTCGGTGCAGAGATTCGATGACTTGATGGTGCCGAGGTTCTGCTGGTTGGACTTCCGGTTGGCGGCGTCCTTGTACATCAGGTACGGCATCGAGGTCTCGACCTGCACTTCGCAGATCTTGCGCCAGAGTTCCTGGGCACGCATGGAACGGATGCCCCGGCCTTCGCGTTCGTAACTGGTGTACAGATCTTCGAACGCCTTGCCCCAGCAATCGGACAGACCGGGGCAGCGGGCGGGATCCATCAGGGTCCATTCGCCGTCGTCCTTGACCCGCTGCATGAACAGGTCCGGCACCCACAGGCCATAGAACAGTGCGCGGCAGCGCATCTCGTCCTTGCCGGTGTTGCGCTTCAGATCCAGGAATTCGATGATGTCCGCATGCCAGGGTTCCAGATAGATGGCGAACGAGCCCTTGCGCTTGCCGCCGCCCTGGTCGACGTAGCTCGCCGTGGCGTCGAAGTTGCGCAGCATCGGCACCAGGCCGTTGGAGGTGCCGCCGGTGCCGGCGATGGGCGAACCGGCAGCGCGGACGTTGTGGACATGCAGACCGATGCCGCCGGCCATCTGGCTGATCTTGGCGCAGTCGGTGAGGGTCTTGTAGATGCCTTCGATGGAGTCGTCATGCATGTGCAGCAGGAAGCACGACGACATCTGCGGCTTGGGCGTGCCCGCATTGAACAGGGTCGGCGTGGCATGGGTGAAACGCTTGGTCGACATCAGGTGGTAGGTCTCGAACGCCCGATCGAGATCCTCGCCGTGGATGCCCAGGGCAACGCGCATCCACATGTACTGCGGGCGTTCGACCAGCTTCTTGCCCAACCGCATCAGGTACGATTTCTTGAGCGTGGAGATGCCGAGGAAATCGAACAGGAAATCCCGGTCCAGGCGGATTTCCGATTCGATGCGGAACTGGTGTTTGCGCACCGTGGCGAGCAGTTCGTCGGACACCGCCGGGATGTGGCGCCCCATGGCGTCACGTCGGGCATGGAGTTGTTCGATCACGGCGGCGAATGAGGGCGAGGTCTCCTTGTGCAGGATCGAGGCCGACAAGCGTGCCGCAAGAAAGTCGTAGTCCGGATGGGTGGTCACCAGGTTCGACGCGGTCTGCACCGCCAGATCATCGAGTTCGCGGGTGCTGACGCCGTCGAAGATCCCGCCGATGACCTTCTGCGCGACCAGGATGGGTTCGACCTGCAGGCCACCGGCACAGGCGGCGATCCGACGCACGATCTTGTCGAGCTGGACGGGTTCGCGGGTGCCGTTGCGTTTGAGGATTTCCATGACGATGCCTTGGCTGACCGGAAGAGATGAAAAGGAGGATGGTGCGGAAACGCGTCAGAAATCAGCGTCAAATGCGATGCGCTGCTCACCCACGCTGACGCCCACGCCGGCGCGGCGGTATTCGGCCACCTTCTTTTCGTGGAAGTTGGTCTTGTTCTGGAGCGCCAGACGTTCCATGAAATCGAAGGGGCAGCGCTCGTTGTAGATGCGCTCACCACCAAGCTGCACCACCAGACGATCCGCGACGAAACGGATGTAGCGCTGCATGGCGTCGGCGTTCATGCCGATGAGCGACACCGGCAGGGCTTCGGTGGCGAAGCGGCATTCGATGGCGACGGCCTCCTCGATGATCGCCCGCAGACGCTCAGGCGCGATCTTCTGCTGGAGTTTGCCATGCAGCAGCACGGCGAAATCGGTATGCAGACCTTCGTCGCGGGAGATCAGTTCGTTGGAGAAGCACAGGCCGGGAAGCTGGCCCTGCTTCATGTCCTTGATCCAATAGATGGCGCAGAACGACGACGAGAAGAAGATGCCCTCGACGCAGGCGAACGCGACCAGGCGCTCGGCCAGGGGACGGTCGGCTTCAAGCCAGTTGAGCGCCCAGCGGGCCTTGTCGCCGACGATGGGCACCGTCTCCACCGCCTTGAACAGATGGCGGCGTTCGGCTTCGTTGGTGATGTAGGTATCGATGAGCAACGAGTACGTCTCGCTGTGCACCGTCTCGATCAGCATCTGCATCGAGTAGTACGCCCGCGCCTCGGGAGCGGTGATCTCGGTATAGAAACGGGCGGCGAGATTCTCGTTCACGATGCCGTCGGAGGCGGCGAAAAACGCCAGGACGTGCGACAGGAAATGACGTTCCCCGTCATTGAGCTGCTTCCAGTCCTGCTGGTCCTTCGCGAGGTCGATCTCCTCGGCCGTCCACATCAGGGCGAGGTGGTCCTTGAAGGCTTTCCACAGATCGTCATGCGTGATCGGGAACAGGACGAAGCGGTCGAGGTTCTGTTCGACCAGGGGATCGCGCATGGCGGTGAGCAGACGCTCCAGGCCGGCGATTTCAGGGATGTCGCGGGCTTCGCGTTCGCGGTGGCGGTTCTCGCGGTAGAGGACGAAGCCGCGGGCCGCCTCGTGCTCGCCGGAGCGCATTAGAGCGAGTTCGGCGAGATCCTGGAGTTCTTCGATGTAGACCGCGCCGCCGCCGGGATGGCGAGACACGGCGGTTTCGCACACCTGCCGGGTGAGGGCGGCGCAGATCCCGCGCCGGGCCTCGCTCATGGAGTCGCTGCCGTCGGCGGCGAGCAGGGCCTTGCCCAGGGCGCGAGCGATGCGTTCCGGTTCAAAGGGGCGGAACGACTCGTCCCGCGCCCGTACCCGCCAGCGGGTGAACAGGGCCGGATCAAGGTCGCACCAGGCGGTGAGTTCGCGTTCGGCGGAATCGGCGGCAGGCAGGGTCATGGACGACGCTCGACGGCTGGATCCGACCCGGAAAAGCAGCGGTGGCGGCGGCGTTGCCGATCCGTGCAGCCATCAGGGGGATGGAGCGCCTGTCTACCAGATATGGGGTCGCGTCAATCGCCTACCGCCGGATATTGTGCAACACCTTCTACAGGAGCCGCTGAAAAACCGTTCTTCACTTGCTCCCGGATGCCAGCCCCCTCACCAGCGGAAACGGCCGACCGTGGTACCCAGATCACCCGCCAATCCGGACAGGGCGGTGGAGGCCTGCCGGGTCTGTTCGGCAGCGGCACGGGTCTGTTCCGCCGCTGCGGACACGGACGCGATGGTGCCGGCGATGTCATCCGCGCCCGTCGCCACGACGGCGATGGTGCTGCTCAAGGCATGCGTGGTGGCGGCCTGTTCTTCGACCGCACAGGCGATGGCGTTCTGCAGATCGCTGACCTGACGCACCAGCTCGGCGACCGCGACGATGGCAGAAGTGGCATCGGCGCTGCCGCTACGGACCTCGGCCGTCCGGGTGGCGATGTCGTGGGTGGCGGCGGCGGTCTGGCGGGCCAATTCCTTGACCTCGTTGGCGACCACCGCGAAGCCGCGTCCCATCTCGCCGGCCCGGGCGGCTTCGATGGTGGCGTTGAGCGCGAGCAGATTGGTCTGCTCGGCGATGGTCTGGATCAGATCGACGATGGAGCTGATCGACTGGCCGGCCTGGTCGAGGCGCTTCACCACCGCTGCACCCTGGTCGGCGCCTGCGGCGGCGCGGGACGCCATCGCCGCCGCGTCTTGGGCATGCCGCGAGATGTCGGCGATGCTGGATGCCAGTTGTTTGATGCCGTCAGAGATGGTGGCGGCATGACCGGACATGGTGCGGGCCGAGCCCGTCACCATCCCGGCCTGGTCCGCTGTGGTCGCGGCGCTGACGGTCATGTCGTCGCTCACGGAGGACAGACGTTGCGCTGCCGCCAGGACACCATGACTGGCCTCGCCCACATGCCCCAAAGAGACGGCCATCGCCTCCACCGCGCGATTGCAGGACACCGCCATGGCACCGACCTCATCCTGCCGTTGGGGCTGCGCCCGGTGGGTCAGGTCGCCCGCCGCCAGGGCATCCAGGGCCATGCCGACGCGGGCGAGCTGGCCGACCAGGGAACGGGCGAGGAGCAGGGACAATCCAAGCACGAGACCTGCCCCCAGACAGGCCACCACCACCGCGCCGACGATGGTGGTGCGCTGCGCCTGGGCGATGCGTTCTCCGATGCGGCCTTCGAGGCCGGCCAGAGCGGTCCGGCTCTGTTCCAGATTGGTGGAAAGACGCGCCGTGCTGGCCGTCACCGCCTGTTCGATACGGGTGGTCGCCACCACCAGCACGACGGAGCCGATGCGCTTGCCGCCCTGGAGCACCGGCCGGCGCACCGTCTCCTGCCCGGTCAGTCCCGGCAGGGCGGCGAGCACGGCGGCGGCGGAGGGTTTCCCCCCCAGCCGCGTCCGCATGGTGTCACTGACATAGCCGCTGCGGAGATGATCCTGGGCATCCAGCACGCCCGCCCACTCCACGTCGGCATCCCGGTCGATCTGCAGGCACAGCGTATCCAACGCTTCCGCATCCATGGTCATGATGCCGGTCGTCGCCTGTTCCGCGAGCAGGCTGATCAGGGCTTCGGCCTTGGCCGTCAGCGCACTGCGCGCCAGCCCCGTCACATCCTCCCGCACCGCCGTGAACGCCCGGTCCTGCTCCCGGCCCGCCTCGATCACCGCCGTCCGCAGCTCGTCCCGGACCTGGGTGGCGGATCGCTGCTGGCCGATCAGGACCACGCCCGCCAAGAGACCCAGGGCCAGCAAGGCGGCGAGGTTGAAGGTGAGGATGAGACGGGCGCGCAGATGCATGGTTCAGTCTTCCAGCGGAATGAGACCTTTGGCTGCAACGATGGCCCGACCTTCGGGGCCGGTCAGGAAATTGATGAAGGCCTGGGCCCGCTCCGGTACCTTGCTGCCTTTGATGATGACGAACCGGCGTTTCACCGGGTAGGTTCCGTTGTGGGCGGTGGTGTCGCTGGCTTCGATGCCGTTGAGGGCGACCGCCTTGATCGGCACGCCCTTGGCCCGCATCTCGTTGACCAGGGCGAGCGAGGCGAAGGTCACGGCCTGGGGGTTGGCGATCACCTTGGCCAGGGCCTTCTCATTGGTGCTGGGGGCAGCGACCTGCGGACCGCCGGGGGCGTAGGCCAAGCGTTTGTCCGCGCCCTCCCCCGTCACCACCCGGGTCAGGCCGAAGCTGGATTCGAAGAACTCCATGGACGAGAAGGTTTCGATACGGGCAACCAGCACGGGAGGCGCATCAGCACCGCCCACCGCCTTCCACGAGGCCGCCGTGCCGCTGAAAAGGTCCTTCACCTGGGCGAGCGTCAGGTTCTGGACCGGGTTGTCCTGATGCACGGCGATGACCAGCAGATCGACGCAGAACGGGACCGCGACCAGGCCGGGATAGGTCTTTTTCTCTGCCTCCTTGGGGGCTCGCACCATCAAGCCGGCGGCGGCTTCGCCCTCGCCGATGCGTTTGATCATGTCCGTCGACAGACCGGACAGGGATTGGATCGACGCCCCGGGCACGGCCTTTTCAAAGGCCTTTTCAACCTGTTCGAACACGGGTTGGAGGGTCAGGGAATTCCCGAACAGGGGCGCGTCGTCGGCCGCCGATAGGGCACCGAGACACAGCGCGCAGCCCAGGATCTGGAAGACGGGGGAAAGGGGGATTCGCATGGGATGGGCCTCCGAGAGGGGAAAGAAGAACGACGTCGGATATTCATACCTCGGATTTCCGCCGTCTGCACGTCCCGATACCGGTGCTGCCAAAGGTCGCCGATGGCGTCAGACACACGGGTTGCACACTCCCGCGCCATGTCCGACCCGGCCGCCGCGCTCCGTGCCCTTTCCGACCTGCTGCCCACGACCACGGTGGGCGCCCGGCTGCGTTGCGCCGCCCGGCTGGAACAGGCTGCCGGGCGGGTCGCCAAGGGCTTGGCCATCGACCGCACCCTGGACGACTGCCGCCGGGACCTTGAGGCCGGTTGCGCCCTGGTGGCCAAGCGCCGGGACATCCCCCTGTCGATCACCTATCCCGAGGCTCTGCCGGTGTCGGGCCGCCGGGACGAGATCGTGGCCCTGCTGGCGCATTGCCGCACGTTCGTCCTGACTGGCGAGACCGGTTCCGGCAAGACCACCCAGTTGCCGAAGATGCTGTTGGAAGCCGGCTTCGGGGTGCGCGGCATGATCGCCATGACCCAGCCGCGCCGGGTCGCGGCCGTGGCGATGGCGCGCCGCATCCGCGAGGAACTGGACGCCCCGGACCGGGCGGTGGCCCACAGCGTCCGCTTCGACGACCAGGCGGACGACGGCACCCTGGTCCGCATCATGACCGATGGTCTGCTGCTGGCCGAGGCCGCCGCCGACCCCCTGCTGTCGCGCTATGACGCCATCATCGTCGACGAGGCGCACGAACGCAGCCTCAACATCGACCTGTTGCTGGCGCTGCTCATCCGGCTGCGCACCCGCCGGCCGGAACTCGCCATCGTGGTGTCGTCGGCATCGATCGAAGCGGAACGGTTTGCGGGGTATTTGGGGCAATGTCTGGGGTCTGGGGTCCGGGGTCCGGGGTCGGACAACGGCGCGGCATCACACCCAACGCCACCCGAAACCCGAAACCCGAAACCCGAAACCCAAAGTCTGGGGTCTGGGGTCCGGGGTCCGGGGTCGGACAACGGCGCGGCATCACACCCAACGCCACCCGAAACCCGAAACCCGAGACCCGAAACCGGTTGCCCCATCGTCGCCGTCTCCGGCCGCACCTTCCCGGTGGAGATCCGCCACCGGGAACCCGGCGATGATGACATCGGGTATCTTGATGCCGCCGTGACGGCGATGCGCGAGGTCCACTGGGAACTGGGCCCGGCGCGCGGTGATCTGCTCTGCTTCCTGCCCACCGAACGCGACATCCTGGAAGCCCGGCGCCGCTTGGCGGACATGGCGGGCTGCGCCGTGCTGCCGCTGTTCGGTCGCCTGACGCCGCAGGAACAGCAGAAGGTCTTCCAGCCTTCGCCCCTGCGCAAGATCGTGCTCGCCACCAACGTGGCCGAGACCTCGCTCACCATCCCCGGCATCCGCGTGGTGATCGATACGGGTCTGGCGCGCATCAAACGCTACCACGCCGGATCGCGCACCGAACGTCTGCCGGTCGAGGCGGTGAGCCGGGCCAGCCTGACCCAGCGCGCCGGCCGGGCCGGTCGCGTCGAAGCGGGCATCTGCATCCGCCTGTTCGCCGCCGAGGACGCGGACAAGCGCGACCCCTTCACCACGCCTGAGATCCTGCGCTCGAACCTGGCCGGCGTGCTGCTGACCTGCCTGCATCTGGGCCTGGGCGATCCCGAGGACATGCCGTGGTTGGATGCGCCGACGCCCCAGGCATGGCGGCAGGCGCGGTTGCTGTTGGATGAACTCGGCGCATTCGCGCCGGTTTCGGGTTTCGGGTTTCGGGTTTCGGGAAACAACCCTGCCGCTTCACCCTCGCCTCTTGTCGCTCCAAATTCCGCATCGGAACAAGCGCAAAACGCCCGCACCACGCCCAACCACCCCGAAACCCGAAACCCGAAACCCGAAACTCTTTCCCTCCTGGGAAAGCGCATGGCCGCCCTGCCCGCCGATCCCCAGGTGGCGCGCATCCTGCTTGCCGGCATCGATGAAACGGTGCCGCACGAGGCCGCCACCATCGCGGCCTTCCTGTCGGTGCAGGATCCCCGCGTGCGTCCACCCGGCCAGGAGACCAAAGCCGACGCGGCCCACCGGGCCTTCGCCCACGAGGCCGGCGACGTGGCGAGCGTGCTGCGTCTGTGGGATGCATGGCAGGCGGCGACCTCCAACAGCGCCAAGGCCAAACTGTGCGAAGCGCGCTACCTGGGTCTGCGCCGCATGCGCGAATGGGCCGACGTGCGCCATCAGTTGTGGAGTTCATTGCGCGATGGCGGACGCGGGCGACGCGGCGCTCCGGTCCTGCCGGTGAGCGGCCACGCGAGCGAGGAATGGCCGCTCGACCGCGTGCACCGCGCCGTGCTGGCGGGCATGCTCGGCAACGTGCTGATGTACGAGCGCGAGGAACGCGCCTATCGCGGTGCCGGCGGGCGGCTGCTGCATGTCCATCCCGGTTCCGCCCTGCGCGCCGGAAAGACCGACGACGGCAAGAAGGCCCCACCGCCCATGCCCTGGCTGGTGGCCTGCGAAATCGCCGAGACCAGCCGCCTGTTCGCCCGCATGTGCGCCCCCATCGATCCGCTGTGGGTGCTGGATCTGGCCGGCGACCGGGTGAAGCGCACCCACCGGGATCCCCAATGGCACCCGCGCCGCCGCCAAGTGGTGTGCCACGAGACGGTGACGTGGAAGGGCCTGCCGGTGCGAGAAGGCCGGCTGATACCCTATGAACGCATCGATCCGGTCGATGCCGAGCGCATCTTCATCCAGGCCGCGATGTGCGACGAGGACGGCCTCGACCTGCCGGTGCTGAAAGCCAACCGCCGCATCCTGGAAGCCGCCCGCCGCCTGCGTCACCGCCTGCGCGATCCGGCGGTGTTTGTCGATGATAGTCAGATGGAGGCGTTCTACGCTTCGCGCTTTGCAGACAGCCGTGCGGCGTGCGGCGTGCGGCGTGCGGCGTTGTCTGACGGCGGGGATACAACATCCCAACCGACATCCGCGTCGTCCGATCATACCGAAACCGTTGCGTCGGACCCAACCAACGCCGAACGCCGAACGCCGAACGCCGAACGGTTATCGAGTGCCGACTCCCTCCGCCGTTGGCTCAACACCCACGGTGCCGAGCGTCTGGCGCTGAAGGCCGAGGACCTCGTGCCGCCGGATCTGGTGCTGCGGGCCGAACGGGATTTCCCCGAGCATCTGGTGATGGGCGGCCTGACGCTGCGCCTGGATTACCGCTACGCCCCGGGCGACAACGTGGACGGCGCCACGCTGGATCTGAGCGAGGACGACGTGGCCAAGCTCGATCTCAGCGCCCTCGACTGCCCGGTGCCGGGCTGGTTGCCGGATCTGGTGGCGACGCTGATCGAACAACTGCCCAAGGACCTGCGCCGCCAGCTCATCCCCCTCGCCGACACCGCCCGCGCCATCGCCGCGGATCTGACCGGCGTGATCCGCACGTCCGCCGCGCACCGCCCACCGTTCGTGACGGTGCTGCGCACCGCTTTGGCGGAACGCCTGCGCCTGCCACCGACCCAAGTGCCGGAACTGCGCCTGGCCGGGCTGCCGGACTGGCTGCGCCTGCGCTACCGTCTGCGCGATGCCCACGGCACGCTGGTGTACGAAGGCCGCGATCCCGCCTTCATCGCCACCCAGGCCGCCGCCGCCGCCGACCGCCTGCTGCCGCTGACCAACGAATGGACGACCCGCCCCGGCACCGACTGGCCGGGCGACTGCCCCGGCGAGACCACCCGCCACGGCATCACCGGGTTCGTCGCCCTGGCCCGCGCCCGCGACGAACAGGGGCTGCCCGCCGCCCAGCGCACGGTCTACGCTTCCGCCGCCTCCGCCGCCGCCTGGCACAACGACGGCCTCGACGCCCTGCTCGAAGCCTCCCTGGCCGAGGACCTGGAACGCCTCGCCATCGCCCCTGGCGCGCTGGTGCTGGCCGGACGTTGCGAACGCGCCCTGGGACTGCGCCTGGGCGCCGCCCGCCGGGCGCTGGCCTTGTGCGTGCTGCGCGGCGTCGAGCGCAAACGCGTCACCGACCGCGCCGCCTGGGACGACCTGCGCCCCCGTGCCGCCACCACCCTCGCCACCGTGACCAGGGAGTTCGACCCCCTGCTGGACCGCGTCAGCACCCGCGCCGACACCCTGCGCAACCGCCTGAAACAAGGCGCCAAAAGCATCGCCGCCGCCGCCGCGCAACGCGCCGCCCTGCGTCAGGTCGAACGCCTCGTCGGCCCCGGCTGGTCCACCCGCCTGCCCTGGGCCGGCATGAAACGCCTCGACACCTACCTCGACGGCGTGGCGAAACTGCTCGACGGCGTGAACGGCTCCAAGGCCGCCGACGCCGGCCGCGCCGCCGCCCGCCGCGACAGCCTCATGGACCTGTGGGACGGCGTCATCGACGACCGCCACCGCCGCCTGGTCGAGGCCCTCGGCCTGGGCGGCACGGTGCGCGACCTCGCCATGCGCCTGGAGGAATGCCTGCTCACCGCCGACGGCACCACCGTCGGCACCGGCGCAGGCTTCGCCGAACGGCAACTGCGCGACGGCCTGGACGGACTGTCCACCCGCCTGGAACAAGCCACCGACCGCATCGCCGACGGTCGCCAACGCCTGATCCAGGCCCACACCCTCACCTCGCGCCTCGCTCCCGGCCGCAGCCGCGACCAGCTCCAGGCCGACGCCACCCGCATGGCCCGCGACTTCCCCGACCTCGGCCTGGGCTGCGACCTCGACGCCCAGCTCATCGCCATCGAAGCACTGGAGGGGCGGATCAGGACCGCCCTGCGCTGACGGTCCCCGATCCCGCCCGGGAACCGCCCCGAACCCGGCACCACGCATGGTCCGGTGGCCGCGCCGCCACCTCTCCTTCGCATCTTGCCGGACCCTGGCGAAACCTCTTATCCGTCGGACACGACAAACCTGCCAGCCCGCCCCTCATCCCCCACCCCGCACCGGCCTCTCCATCCCATCGCCGTCACCTCACCCCCTTGACACTTTTAGCGAGCCAACAGACTCCCCCACCTCACAGCGATAGCGTACCATTCCCTGGTAGCTCAGTGGTAGAGCAGTTGACTGTTAATCAATTGGTCGCAGGTTCGAATCCTGCCCGGGGAGCCAAAGCAAAACCACGCCAAACGGCGTGGTTTTTTGCTTAACCGGCAACGCCCAAAACCGCGCGTAAAAGCCATTGCGGCAAAGGATGTTGCGAGCGCCCTGTTCTCCGTTTCGCATCCGCAGACCGCCGGGACAGACAGGACACCCCACAGAACCGGAGATTTCTCCGGTTCTCCGGCTTCGGAGCGGTCCAACAGGGGCCTTGGTTAACGGCCCGATCCAGATTGATCGCCAAGAGCGCATGCGAAATGAAGAGCGGGATCGCGCACGTATGGGTTTCAATGAAGCCGGCGAAGTGCATCGCTGCCGTCCGGGAGGTGCAGCGATGAGGTTCCGGCGCATCGTCCTGATGGCCGGGGTGCCAGGAGTCCACGGCCTCGGTGTCCTCGCCAAGGACGGTCAGGCACTTCCGGCACTGCGTGCCGTGGTTGGTGTGATCCTCCCCCGATTTGGTTGACCTCCTGATAAGCGGGAAACCGCGCCTAGGATGTCCGCCATGCCCACTCGACCCACCAATCCCCATGCTGAACGCAAGGTCCGGAAGACCTATACCAAGGAGTTCAAGATTCAGGCCGTAGCCCTGGCGAAGAGGCCTGGGATGGGTTTCCGCCAAGCGGCCGCTGACCTTGGCCTCAATGAGTCGATGCTGCGCGCCTGGGCGAAAAGCGCTGAGACGGAAGGCCTCGAGGCCTTCCGTGGTCACGGTGTCCGTACCGAACTCGACGCCCGCCTGGCAGCGCTGGAACGCGAAAACCGGATTCTGCGGGAGGAACGGGATATTTTAAAAAAAGCGACGGAATTCTTCGTGAAGGAGCGGCGGTGAGGTACGCTTTCATCGAGGCCCATCGGCCCCTGTGGCACCTGAACGTGCTCTGCCGGATGCTGAAGGTTTCCAAGCAGGCGTACTTCTGTTGGCGAGATGGTCGGGAATCACCTCGGGCATCGTCGGATCGGGCATTGTCCGTGCGGATCAAAGCCGTGCACGACGCGCACCGTCAGGTCTATGGCAGCCCGAGGATTCATCGACACCTGCGGACCGAGGGCATCCGCGTCGGGCGGAAGCGGGTCGAACGGTTGATGCGCGCGTCCGGCATCCGGGTGCTGCCGAGGCGTCGCTTCGTCCGCACGACGGATTCGAACCATGATCATCCGATCGCGCCGAACCTGCTGGAGCAGGATTTCCGGGCCAGCGGCCCGAACCAGCGCTGGGTGACGGACATCACCTACATCCCGACGGGCGAAGGCTGGCTCTATCTGGCCGCCATCGTCGATCTGTTCAGCCGTCGGGTGGTGGGTTGGGCCATGGACGCCCACATGGACCGGACGCTGGTGCTGCGCTCCCTGGACATGGCCCTGCGGAAGCGGACGCCTGCCCGGGGATTGATCCATCACAGCGATCGGGGCAGCCAGTACGCCAGCGAGGATTACCGGCAGGCCCTCGCGGCCATGGGCATCACCGCCAGCATGAGCCGCCGGGGCAACTGCTACGACAACGCCGTCATCGAATCCTTCTGGCACAGCCTCAAGAACGAACTGGTCCACCGCCACCACTTCGCCTCACGGGCCGAGGCCACGGTGCTGATCTTCGACTACATCGAATCGTTCTATAACCGGGTCCGACTCCACAGCTCGCTGGGATACCGGTCACCCGAAGCCTTCGAAATCGCCCACCCCCCGATTCCCCAGGAGGCGGCATGATCGCGCAGGCTGGCACCATGCTCCACCTCGCGGCGGAGCCGCGAAACGACGACAGCACGATGCCCGACCTCGCGGCCGGGCATCGTGGACTGCTCCGCAGTCTGGCCTCCGGTGCAGCGCTCAGCCCCAGCACCACCTGGGTTCCTCCCTCCGACCGGCACCCCATCATCTTGACGACCGGGCTCGCAGCCGCGACCCTTTTGCAGATTCGCTAAACCCCGAGGTAACCAAACCGGGGGAAGATCATGATGCCAGTCTGGACCACAGCAAAGCCGATGCCTGCCATGGCGATCATCCAACGTATGCGCATAAAGAACCCTTAGGTAGAGTTAGTAACTGGCCTTATCCAATTTCACCTTGCCGCGGAACACCCAGTAGATGCCGGCGGTATAGGCCAACACCAACGGTACGCCAATGACGGCGATGATGAGCATGATCCACAGGGTTTTCTGAGACGAGGCGCCATTGATAATGTTCAACGAGTTGGCGGCATCGTTGCTGGCGAGCAGCAGATTCGGATACAGTCCAACGCCGATGAGTGTGACCAGTAGACCAATCACCGCGCTGCTGGACAGGAAGGCTCGGAACTCCCTTCCATGGAAGATTTCACGCGGGATGTTGGCCACCGCGAGCATGGTCAGCACTGGCACCAGGAACCACACGGGCTGGGCGCGCATGCGCTCCGCCAAATGGGGTAGGAACAACAGGGTCGCCATGGTGGTGAGGACATAGCAAATCACGAAGGCGATGATCAATGGACGGACCCAGCTGCGAATGCGGGCTTGGAGTTCGTCTTCGGTTTTCAGCACCAGATAGATCGCACCGTGCATGGCGAACAGCATCACGGTGGTGACGCCAACCAGTAGTGCGTAGGGATTCAGCAGGGCGAGTACACCTTGGGCGACGGCCCAGGCCTGGGCACCGATCGAAGCCGAAGCGTCAAGTTTTGGCGTCAGCATCAGATTGTGCTGGGCATCCATCGGCAGACCGGCGGCGACATTGCCGAAAGCCACGCCCATCAGCAATGCGGCCCCGAACGAACCGGCGGCAAAGGCGATGTCCCAGTTTTGCCGCCAACGTGGAGACACGTGCTTGCTGCGGAACTCGATGGCGACGGCACGGAAGATCAGCGTCACCAACAGCAGCATGAGCGCGATGTAGAAGCCGCTGAAGGCGCTGGCATAGACTTCTGGGAAGGCGGCAAACAGCGCGCCGCCGCCGGTGACCAGCCAGACCTCGTTGCCGTCCCACACCGGACCGATGGCGTTCATCGCCAGTCGGCGTTCCGTGTCGCCTTTGATGAACAGATGCAGGATGCCGACGCCGAGATCGAAACCGTCGAGAATGGCGTAGCCGGCGAGTAGCACCGCGACCAGGATGAACCAGATGGTGTTGAGATCCATGACTCAGCCCTCGCCTTCGGCGCGATGACCGCTCAGGGCCTCGGTGATTTTTTGCGGCAGTTTCAGGAGTGGCCCATGGGCATCATCGGGATCCGGCCCGTGTTGGATCTTATCATTGAGCAGGTACAGGAAGGTGATGAACAGCACGATGTAGACCGTGGTGAACAGCAGCAGGCTGACGAGGATCTGGCCGCTGGACACATTGATCGAGACGGCGTCCTTGGTTTTCATCAGCCCTTGGACGATCCACGGCTGACGACCGATCTCAGCGGCCATCCAACCGGCTTGATTGGCCAGTTGCGGTCCCAGCACGCCAAGCACCAGCGCCCACAGTAGCCAACGCTGTTGTTCCAGCCGCCCCCGCCACCACATGAACAGAGCAAAGCACGATAGGGCAATCAGCGTCATGCCGACGCCGATCATCAGGTGGTACATCTGGAAGGTGGCCTGCACGGGCGGATGTTCGTCGACAGGAATCGCATCTAGACCGGTGACTGGGGCTTTGAAATCCTGATGGAGTAGGAATGACGTGCCGCCGGGAATGGTCAGGCCCCTGACCGTCTTGGTGTGTTCATCGACCCAACCGAAAAGGGTCAGATCTGCTGGCGCGCTGGCGGCATAGTGGCCCTCCATTGCAGCGAACTTAGCGGGCTGGTTTCGGGCTACGCCATCCGCCGAGGAATGGCCGGTGATCAGTTGGAGCAATGACGCCATCACGGCAAAGATCAGCCCAACCATGATGGATTTACGGGCGAAGACCTGGTGTTTCTGTTTGAGCAGGTACCAGGCACTCACCGACAGCACCAGGAATGCCCCGGCCATCCACGCGCCAACCAAGACGTGTCCGAGCCGTTCCATGCTGCTGGGGTTGAATACCAGTGCCCAGAAATCCGTGATCTCAGCACGCATGCCATTCGGCCCCTGCACCACGTGATAGCCCGCCGGGGTGTGCATCCAGGAGTTGGCGACCACGATCCACACCGCACTGAAATGCGCGCCCAGGCAGACCATGATGGTGGCGAAGTAGTGCAGTTTCGGTCCGACCTTGTCCCAGCCAAACAGCAACAACGCCAGGAAGCCGGATTCGAGAAAGAACGCAAAGATGCCTTCCGCCGCCAATGCCGAACCGAACACGTCGCCGACATAGCGGGAATACGCGGCCCAGTTGGTGCCGAACTCGAACTCCATCACCAGGCCGGTGGCCACGCCGATGGCGAAGGTGAGAGCGAACACCTTGGTCCAGAAGCGCGCCGCCTGTCGCCACAGCGGATCGCCGGTCTTGAGATACAGACCCTCGACCATGACCAGGAACAACCCCAGGCCGATGGAGAGAGGCGGATACAAGTAGTGAAAAGCCGCCGTGATTCCAAATTGGAAACGGGCGAGGAGAACGGTGAGGTCGTCCATGATCAGTGCATCTCCGAGGACAAGAAAGATACCACGAACTCACCCGATTGTGCTGAACCAACTGGGGTAGCGGTTTTGCGACTGGTGGTGCTACTGCTTATCCCAGCCACTTGCGTTGCAGCACATACAACAGCGGCACCAGCACTGGCGCGGTGAGCAGACTGGCGACTGAACCAGCCATGAGCGCCAAGGCCAGACCCTGGAAGATCGGATCGGCCAGGATGATCCCCGCGCCCACCACCACTGCGAGAGCGGTGAGCAGCATGGGACGAAAGCGCACGATGCCGGCCTGGATGGCTGCTTCCTCCAGGGATTTCCCGCCAGCGATTTCAGCCTCGATGAAATCAACCAGGATCACCGAGTTGCGTACCACAATGCCCGCGCCAGCCATGAAGCCGATCATCGAGGTTGCGGTGAAGAACGCGCCCCAACCGGCGTGGGCTGGCAGCACGCCCAGCAGTGAGAATGGGATGACGATCATCACCACCAGCGGCGTGATGAATGATCGGAACCAGCCCACCATCAGAAGATAGATCAGCACGATGCAGCCGGCGAAGGCCAGGCCCATGTCCCGGAACACCTCGATGGTGATGTGCCATTCGCCATCCCATTTCACCGCCGGGGCCAGATCGTTGGCGGGCTGGGATGAGTTGAGCACCTGGAGTTTCGCCGAGGCGCCACCGAAGCGGGTGGCGTCGATTTTGGCCAAGGCTTCGTTCATGGCGAAGATGGCATAAGCCGGGCTTTCCACCGCACCGGCCACGTCGCCGACGACGTAGGTGACGGGCAGCAGGTTCTTGTGGTAGATGCTGGGTTCCAAGGCGGTCTGTTCGATGCGCCCGAGTTCGCGCAGCGGTACCAGGCCGCCAGGTCCGCGGACCCGCAGGGCCAGCAGGTCCTCGCCCTGATGGACGGTGGCCGCTGGCAGATCGACGACGATGGGCAGATCTTCCTTTTCCCGCGCCTGATGGGCAAGACCCACCGTCTGGCCTTCGACGGCGAGACGCACGGTGTCGGTGATGGTGGCGGTGGAAATACCTACCAGCGCAGCCTTTTCCTTATCCACGATGAAGCGCAGCTTTGGTTGGGCGGCTTCGATGTACCAATCAAGATCGACGACACCGGTGGTGTCACGGAAGATCCGCTTCACCTCGTCAGCCAGGGCGAGGCGCTGGGTTTCCGTCGGACCGTAGATCTCGGCCACCAAGGTCTGGAGCACCGGCGGACCGGGTGGGACTTCGGCAACCGTGATGCGTCCGCCAGCGGCAGCAGCGATGGCAGTGAGACGTGGACGCAGACGTTTGGCAATGTCGTGGGACTGGGCGGCGCGTTCCTCCTTGGGCAGCAGGTTCACTTGCAGATCAGCGACATGGTCGCCACCGCGCATGAAGTAATGACGGACCAGGCCGTTGAAATTGTAGGGCGAGGCGGTGCCGACGTAGACCTGGTAGTTGGCGACTTCCGGTTCGTCCTTGAGCGACCGGGCCATCTCCCGCGCCACCGCCGCGGTGCGTTCCAGGGCCGTTCCTTCGGGCATGTTGAGGATGACCTGGAACTCGGATTTATTATCGAAGGGCAGCATCTTCACCTTCACCAGACCTGCGGGCACCAGCAGCATGGCTGCCACCAAGGCCGCGGCGGCTGCACCAAGAATGCCCCAGCGCCAGACGCCGGAGTCGAGCATGCGGTGCATCAGGAAGCGATAAAACCTGGTGATGCGGCCTTCATGGGGAGCATTGTCATGACTGTGGGCCTGGGGTTTCAGGATGCGCACCGCCGCCCACGGGGTGACGATGAACGCTACCAGCAACGAGAAGATCATTGCCGCGCTGGCGCCCACCGGGATGGGCATCATGTACGGGCCCATCAGGCCGCCGACCATGGCCATGGGCAGGATGGCGGCGATCACCGCGATGGTGGCAAGAATGGTGGGATTGCCGACCTCAGCGACCGCTTCGACGGAGATGGTCGCCAGGGATTTTCCCGCGGAATCCTTCAGCCCCACGCGGCGATAGATGTTCTCCACCACCACAATCGCGTCGTCGACCAGGATGCCGATGGAGAAGATCAGCGCGAACAGCGTGATGCGGTTCAGCGTGTAACCCCACAGGTACAGCACCAGCAAGGTCAGCGCCAAGGTTGCCGGAATGGCCAGGGCCACCACCAGCGAGGCGCGCCAGCCCAGCAACACCAGGATCAACACCGACACGCTGATCACCGCGATGCCCATGTGCAGCAGCAGTTCATTCGACTTTTCCGCCGAGGTTTCACCATAATCGCGGGTCACGGTGATGGTCATATCATTGGGGATGACGCGGCCCTTGAGCGCGTCGACTTCCTTGAGCACGGCATGGCTGACGTCGATGGCGTTGGCGCCAGGACGCTTGGCGATGGACAACGTGACTGCGGGTTCTTCGCCCGCAGCGGTGCCGAAAAATGTGTAGGTGGCAGGATCAGCGGTGGTGTCGCTGACCGCTGCCACATCGCGCAGGAAGATGGGTTTGCTGGCGTTGACGCCGATCACCACCGCGCCGACATCGCGGGCATCATGGAGGAAATCCCCGACCTCGACCAGCATCGCCTGATTGCCGTCGATAAGTCGGCCAGCCTGATCGGCGCGGTTGGCGGCGGACAGGGCACCGACCACATCCTGCGCTGCCAGATGCCGGGATGCCAGTTGCTGTTGATCAAGTTGCACGCGGATCTGACGCAGCGATCCGCCGATGAGCCGGGTCTCCGACACCTGCGGCACGCGCTTGATGGCAGTCTCGACTTCGCTGGTGGCCCGACGCAGGGCCAGGTGGTCATAGCGGGCGCTGTGCAGCGTCAGCGCCAGGATCGGCACGTCGTCGATGGAGCGCGGTTTGATGAGCGGCGGTGTCACGCCAGCAGGGATGCGATCGACATTGGCTTGCAACTTCTGGTTGAGCTTCACCAGGCTGCGCTCCACATCCTCGCCGACCTTGAAGCGCACGATGGTCATGGCTTTGCCGGCCATCGCTGTGGAATAGACGTACTCGACGCCCTGAATCTCCCAGAGCAGTTGCTCAACGGGGCGGACGACGCGTTCTTCGACTTCTTTGGCGGATGCGCCGGGCATGCCGACCAGCACGTCGACCATCGGTACTTTGATCTGTGGTTCCTCCTCGCGAGGCAGCAGCAGCACCGCCATGGCGCCCAGCAGAATGCTGGCGATCACCAAGAGCGGAGTGAGTTTTGCATTGACGAAGGATTGGGCGATGCCGCCAGAAGGACCGAGATGCATGGGATGCTCTGATGTTTGGGGATTCAGCGGACGGTGACGGCCTGGCCATCGGCCAAGGTGTCGGTGCCGGAGGCGACCACGATTTCGCCTTCAGTCAGACCGGCACGCAGGGCGACCTGTCCGCCCTTCATTTCACCGAGACGGACCAAACGCAGATGGGCTTTGCCGTCTTGCACCACGAAGACTGCATCCAACTGCCCGCGGTGAACCAGTGCACTGGCAGGTACCGTCAGCATCCGTCCAACGGTGGTGATCAGGGTGACGCGACCGAATTGACCAGAGTGAACACCTTTGAGATCGGCGGGCAGGGCCAGTTTTATCAACACGCTGCGGCTGACGGGATCGGCGGCGGGCGTCACTTCGCTGATGGTGGCTTTGGTATCACAACCCGCTGCATCAATCTGCACGCGCAGCTTGGTACCGAGGTTGAGGTGACCGGCGAGGGATTCGGGAATTTCGACTTCCAGGCGCAGGGAGGTGGGATCTTCCAGATCGATGACCGCACGACCGGGGGCCACCAGGTCACCAGCTTCGACATGTTTGCGTACCACGACTCCTGCAAACGGCGCGGTGAGATGGGTATAGCCGACCATGACTTCGGCTTCAGCGACCTGGGCCTCGGCGGCGGCGTGTTGTTGTGAAGCCGCGTTGACTTGGGCCTTGGCAGCCTTCACCCGAGCTTCAGCGGCATTCGCCCGGGCTTCGGTCGTGTCGTATTCGGCCTGGGTCACCGCGCTTTTTGCCAGCAGTTGCTGGGCGCGATTCAGATCCGCTTCGGCGAGTTTCCTGCTCGCAGCCGCTTCCATCGCTGCCGCTTTGGCTTCGGCGATCGCGGCGAGTGCGGTGGCGACACCGGCCTTGGCCTGATCGCGTTTGGCGATGATTTCCTGGGCATCGAGTTCCACCAGCACGGTACCAGCGGCAACGGTAGTGCCGGGAATGGCGGTGATGCGGCTGATCACCCCCGGTACCCGCGCCATGATGGTCGCAGCATTGGCTGCCTTGACCGTGCCGGGCAGCACATCGACTGCGCCGTGATCCATCAGCGCGGCGACCGCAGTGGTGACGTTGGCTGGCGGAAGCGGTGTCGCGGTAGCGGCATGGGGATCAGCGCCGCAGCCGGCGAATGACACGAGACCGACGGTGATGGCAATCAAGAGAACGGATTTCATCGGGTGATCCTCAACAGAGTTCAGGGAAGAATCGGCAGACCGAACTGCCAACGCAGATCGGCAATGGTCATGCGCTGAGCGGCTTCGGTATCGGCTACGGCAGCCCGGGCTTGGGCGAGCATCGCTTCGGCGGTCGCCAAGTCCGAAGCCGTGGCGACCCCAGCGGCAAAGCGCTCGGCTTGCAGGCGTTCGGCCTCCTGCGCTGCCGCCAATTGGGCATTCGAGGCGAGGGCTTGCTCGGTGATGGTGGCGTACCGGGTGCGAGCAGCGGCGCGGCCCTGGCCGATTTGCAGGGTGGCACGGCGTACGTCGGCCTGGGCGGCTTGCTGTTTGGCTTCGGCCTCGGCGATGCCGGCCTGGGTGCCGCCACCAGCAAAGATGGTCCATTCCACGCCCAGGCCGGCATGCCAACTGGTGCCGTCGCCATCTTGGCGGAAACCACGATCATAGCCGTAACCACCAAAGGCAGCGACCCGGGGAAGATGCTGGGCGCGTGCCTGGTTGATGGCGGATTCCGCTGCGGCTGCCTGTTCGCGGGCGGCGGTGAGTTCTGGCCGCTCACCCACAACATCGGCAGCAGGAACAGGAACGGCAGGCATATCAGCCACATCGGTCAGGCTGCCTTCGCGACCCAGCGCTGCGGCCAGAGCCTGTCCGGCCAGATCAAGGCCACCGGTGGCAGCAACCATTTGGCTACGGGCCCCGGCGTAGGCGGCTTCGAGTCCCAGCAGATCCGCTTTGGACAGCGTGCCGGTCTGATGGCGAACCCGGGCCGTGGCGAGGTTGGCTTCGCCGGCTTTCAGTGTCGAGATGGCGGCGAGGACGTGGGCCTTCGCCTGATGCACGCCGATAAAGGCCTGCACGGTGGTGAGGGTCAGCGCATTGCGGGCGGCGTCCTCGTTGGCCCGGGCAGCAGCGGTGCCGTGGATGGCAGCGGCGCGGCCCGACCAGGTGCCCGGCGTGTAGAGCGGCACCTGGATGGATGCACCCAGATTCAGGTTATCGACCACCGGCGGTTGGTTGGGATTGATGGTCGAATTGTACGCGCCGTGATTGATCAGACCCATGAAGGCCATCGCTGGCTGGTCGGTCAAAGTGTAGGTCGAACCCACCGACAGACGCGGCAGTAACGCTGCATTTGCCTGACGCAGTTTTGCTTGGGCTTCAGCCAACCGGGCCAACGCCAACGCGGCGTCTGGATGTCCGTTCTGACTGGCCGCGATGGCGGCGGCCAGGGTCAAGGGCGGTGTGGCTTGAGGGGCCAATGTCACTTCGCTGGCGCAGGCGACACTGGCCAGCGCAATCAAGGTCAGGCTACGGATGGATGACATGGCAACTCCAGCATGCGGAAGGATGACGATCACAGCTTGGGAGTATTTTTCTCAGGTACACCCAACTTGCGCAGAATAGTTTCCGCAGGGCAGAAACCGGTGATGGATGACTGAGCCAGATTCAGGCCGACAAAGGCGGTCAGCGCTAAAAACCAGGGGTGCACGGTATAGGCTAGGATCAGGCTGACGAGGATCATGGTGCCGGCGAGCAGGCGGATGGCGCGTTCAAGGTACATAGCAGACTCCGGGGTTGGTTACGTGCTTTCAGCGTGTGGCGTGCCAAATTATTAATTCTATATAGATTTGACTGGTCAAAGACTTACAACTTTATCGACTGCTCTTTGTTGTTGACATGAAGCAGGATGGCGACACGTAGGAGGTGACATATTGCATGATCGCAACATTACGACAGTATCTGTAGCCATGTCTTCACCCATCGCTGAAACCATCCTCGATTCGCTGGCCGAAGGTGTTGTCACCATTGATGGCCATGGTCGCATCACGGCATTCAATCGAGGTGCGGAATCACTCACCGGGTTGCTGCGTGCCCAGGTGTTGGGGCGAGTTTGTCAGGAGGTCTTCGGCCCGTGTTGCGGTGGAGTCTGCATCATCGGTGAGACGCTGAAATCCGGCCAGCCGCTGCGGGATCGGCCAGGTTTGCTAAAACACACGGATGGCCAAGTGCGTCCGGTTGCCGTGACCACCAATCTGCTCACCGATGCCAAAGGTCGTGTCCACGGTGCCGTTGGTTCCATCCGCGATCTCAGTCGCGAAGTGACACTGGAAAAGGAACTGAAAAGCCGCTGGCGATTGGAGGATCTGGTCAGCCGCAGCCCACGCATGCGCAAACTTTTTGAACTGGTACCTGCGGTGGCCCAATCCATGTCGTCGGTGCTGGTGTGCGGTGAAAGCGGAACCGGTAAGGAACTGCTAGCCAGGGCCATCCACGCCCAATCGGGCCGTGCTGACGGTCCTTTCATCGCGGTGAATTGCGGTGCTTTGCCCGACAATTTGCTGGAGGCTGAACTGTTTGGATTCCGGAAGGGCGCCTTCACTGACGCCAAGAGTGACCGATCAGGACGTTTTGAACGTGCTCACGGCGGCACCATTTTCCTGGATGAGATAGGCGAGATCAGCGCCGCCATGCAGGTACGCCTGCTGCGCGTGTTACAGGAGCACACCTTTGAACCGCTTGGCGCAACCGAAGTCGTCCAGGCCGATGTGCGGGTGGTGGCCGCCACCAATCGCGATCTCAAGCAGATGGTTGAAAGCGGCGCATTCCGCCTGGATCTGTTTTATCGACTCAATGTGGTGCGTCTGGAATTGCCGGCGCTACGTGAGCGCCCCGAAGATATTCCGCTGCTGGCGGAACATTTCGTCGATCGGCTAAACCGGCTTCAGGGACGCCAGGTATCGGGTCTGACGAACGCTGCTCTGGCAACGCTCGGCGGTTATCGCTTTCCCGGCAATGTGCGCGAATTGGAGAACGTCATCGAGCGCGCCTTCGTCCTGTGCGGTAAGGGTCCCATTGATGTGGAGCATCTGCCGGAGGAATTCCTGCCGGTTGCTCCGGCTGCCCCTGTTAATGGTTCTCCGCTGATTCAGGCCGAGGCGGCGGCGTTGACTGCGGCCTTGCATAAACATCGCGGCAATCGCGGTGCGGTGGCCGAGGAGCTTGGCATTCATCGCGCCACGCTCTATCGCAAGATGCGCGAACATGGACTGCTGACACGACGCGAGGATCCCTTTGCAGGTGCAGCCGATGTGCCCACCTGATGCGGGCCATTGAACGAGCAACGTCAAAAAGTCTCTAATCTGCAACGTGTTGCATGATCATTGATGCCGTCATGCGACACGCTGGACGGCGATCACGTGGCAGTTTCGTTGGGCCGCAATGGGTTACAGCAATATGACCTGCTGGCATGTCTCGCGCTATCCACTCTCCCGTCATCACCACTCACAGGGAGATCGTCATGATCGATTTCAACCGCGACGTCATCGAAGCCAGCCACCGCCAGCCCGTGCTGGTGGACTTCTACGCCACCTGGTGCGGCCCCTGCAAGATGCTCGCCCCGGTGCTCGACAACGTGATCAAGACCGCCACCGGACCGCTCAAGCTGGTCAAGGTCAACACCGACGAGAACCAGGATCTTGCTGTCGCTTCCGGTGTTTCCGGCATTCCCGATGTGCGGTTGTTCGTGAACGGCAAGCAGGTCGGCGCCTTCACCGGCTTCCGGCCCAAGCCGGCGGTGGATCAATTTCTCAAAGAGCATATCGCCGCCCCGTCGGCCAAGGCGTGATGCCCATGGCCATTCGCACCATCAGTCCGTCTGCAGTTCAAGCGCTCATCGCCAAGGGCGGTCCGGTCGATCTGATCGATGTCCGTACCGGCATGGAATACCAGGCCGTGCATGCCATCGGCGCCCAACATACCCCGCTGTCCGGGCTCAATCCGGCGGCGGTGATGGCCAACCGTCGGGGCGGCAAAGACGATCCGGTCTACATCATTTGCAAATCGGGAGGACGGTCGGCCTCGGCATGCGGGGCATTCATCGACGCTGGATATGCCAACGTCTATTCAGTTGAAGGCGGTACCGATAGTTGGGCTGCCGCTGGCCTGCCGGTGGAGCGCAATGCCAAGGCGGCTACCGCAGGTTTCTTGCGTCAGGTCGCGATCATGGGTGCGGTGTTCGTTGCCTTCATGCTGCTGATGCCGTGTTCGTCGTGGTCGATCTGGGGCAATGCCTGGTGCCCGACCAAGTCGGCTCCTGCAGGATCAGCGGCCAGCGTTGGCACCGCCACGCAAACCGCAGGATCAGCGCTGAACTTTGATCGGGATGTGATCGCCGCCAGCAAGACCCTGCCAGTGTTGGTGGACTTCAACGCCACCTGGTGTGGGCCGTGCAAGATGCTGGGGCCTGAACTTGATCAGCTTGCCGAACAGCGCACCGGTAAATTGACGTTGGTGAAGATCGATGTGGATCAGCGCCAGGATCTCGCCGTCGGCCAGGCCGTTCAAAGCATTCCCGATGTGCGTGTTTGGAAAGACGGTCGCGAAGTGGGCCGCTTCAATGGATATCGCTCACCGGCAGATGTGAATGCGTGGCTTGATGCGGCACTCGCCAACAAAACACCCTGATGTCCTATTTGCTCGTTCAATCCAAGGATGATCCATGCTCGAAAATATCCTTCTCGCGGTCGGCTTTCTTGCCGTCTGGCTGTTCCTGGCTCCGTGTTCACCGTTTTCGATCTGGAAAAGCGGTTCCTGCGCCTGGAAACCCAAGACCCCGGCTGACGACACCAAACCAGCGGAAAAACAATGATTCCAGCCATCCGTCCCGATGACCTGCAAACCCTGATCACCAGCGGGGCCATGCTTGACCTGATTGATGTGCGCTCTCCTGAAGAGTTCGCTGAGGTCCATGCGCTTGGTGCCCGTTCGATCCCGCTCGACGACCTGGATCCCAAAGCGTTGAACGCATCTGCGGATCGGCCGATCTACCTGATCTGTCATTCGGGTGGGCGTTCAGCCCTGGCCTGTCGGATCCTGCAAGCGGCAGGTATCAGCCAGGTCGTCAATGTGACCGGCGGCACGGCAGCCTGGGTTGAAGCCGGTCTACCGACCCAGACCAAACGAAAACCAACTCGCGGCTGTTGCTGCGGATAGGACTGATCATGGCCAAGCGCATCCTTATCATCGGTGGCGTCGCCGGTGGCGCCTCTGCCGCCGCCCGACTGCGTCGGCTCGACGAAAGCGCCGAGATCATCATCTTCGACCGCGGACCCTATGTGTCGTTCGCCAATTGCGGATTGCCGTATTTCGTCGGCGACGTGATCACCGACGAACGGAAACTGCTGGTCGCCAGCGCCGATCTGTTCCGCGACCGCTTCAACATCGGTGTGCGTACCGGCCATGAGGTCATCGCCATCGATCGCCAGCGTCAGATCATCACGGTCAAGGATCTCGCTAGCGGAGCAGTCAGCGACGAACACTACGATGCGCTGGTCTTGTCGCCCGGGGCTGCGGCGATCAAACCGCCCATCCCGGGCATTGATCTGCCCGGCATCTTTTCCGTCCGCACCATTCCCGATTCCCGGCTGGTCCGCGCCTGGATTGCGGATCATCAGGCGAAATCCGCACTCATCGTCGGCGGCGGTTTCATCGGCCTGGAAATGGCCGAGAATCTGGTCCATCGCGGTCTGACCGTGACGGTGGTGGAAAAAGCCGATCAGCTCATGCCGCCGCTGGATGCTGAAGTCGCTGCGCCAGTGAAGGCGCGCCTGGAAGCCAACGGCGTCACCGTTCGTTTGAGCGATGCCGTCACCACCTTCCGTTCTGTTGATGGCTCCCTGGTGGCGACCACCGAACGTGGCGTCGAGGTGCGCGCGGATCTGGTCATCCTTGCCATCGGCGTGCGGCCAGAAACGGCCCTGGCGAAAGCAGCCGGACTGACCATTGGCGCCAGCGGCGGCATTGCCGTCGATGAGGCCATGCGCACCAGTGATCCGCACATCTGGGCAGTGGGCGATGCGGTGGAATCCACTGAGATTGTCACCGGCATCAAGTTGGTGATTCCCTTGGCTGGTCCCGCCAATCGTCAGGGCCGGGTCGCCGCCGAATCCATCGCCGGACGCGGCACGCATTTTCGTGGCGTACAGGCCACCAGCGTGTGCGGCGCATTTGGCCTGATCATCGCATCCACCGGGGCGAGCGAGAAGCTGCTCAAACGCGCAGGTGTTACCGACTATGAAAAGGTCTACCTGCATCCGGGCCACCACGTCGGCTATTATCCCGGCGCCAAGCCCATCCATCTCAAAGTCATTTATCGCCGCAGCGATGGTCGGGTGTTGGGTGCGCAGGCGGTTGGCGAAGAAGGCGTGGAAAAGCGCATCGATGTGATCGCCATGGCCATCCAGCTCGGCGGTACGGTTCACGATCTGAGTGAATCAGAACTGTGCTACGCGCCGCAATTCGGCGCCGCCAAAGACCCGGTGAATCTCGCCGGATTCATCGCCGAAAACCAGCGCAGCGGCGACGCTCCGCTGGCCTCGTGGGAGGAACTCGGCAACAACGGTCACGCCATCCTTGATGTGCGCGAACCTGCGGAAACCGCCAAGGGCACGGTGCCTGATTCCACTCTGATCCCGCTGCATCAGTTGAGGACCCGCTGGAACGAACTGCCCACCGACCGCCCCATCGACGTACTGTGCGCTGCTGGTCAACGTGCCTATTACGCCGTGCGTCTGTTGCGTCAGCGCGGATTGGACGCGCGTAATCTATCCGGCGGTTGGAATACCTGGCAGCAGCGTCAGGCTGCCGCTGCTCGCTGATTTGGTTCGCTGACTTTGCGAAAGAAACCCCATGGCTCTGCTCGGCGTTCAACTCCAGTTCCTGAAAAAACATTGGGGTAAACTGGCGATCGTCTTCGCCATCGCGGCGGTGCTGCTGGTGATGCGTTGGAAGCCGGTCGCCGTGGAGCGCCACGTGGTCAGCATCGGCACCATCACCAGTGAAGTCCTGGGGACCGGCACACTGGATGCCCGTACCCGTGCCACGGTCGGCGCGAAAATCGCCGGGCGCATTGTGGAGATCCTCGCCGATCAGGGTGATGTGGTGAAGCAGGGCAAGACGTTGGCGCGCATCGACGATGCGGATCTGCGTCGCCAGGTGTCGGCGGCTGAAGCGTCCTGGCGGGCCGTCCAGTCGTCGATCGTACGCGCGAAGGCTGAACAGACCCGCGCCCAGGCGGTGGCCCAGCAGGCCCAACGTGATCAGCAACGCCTCGAACCGCTGCGGGCCAGCAACATCGTCAGCACCGACAATTACGAACAGGTAGTCCAGCGTCTCGCGGTGGCCCAGGCGGATGTGGCCCGCACCGCAGCCGCCATCAGTGAAGCCGAGCAACAAGCCTCGGCAGCAGAAGAATCCCTGCATATGTACCAGGCACGTCTGGCTGAGGCCACCATCATCGCGCCGTTCGATGGTCTGGTGATACGTCGGGTGCGCGATCTGGGCGATGTAGCCGTACCAGGAGCGGCGATCATGACCGTGGTCGCCACCGATACGCTGTGGATTTCTGCGTGGGTCGATGAATCAGCCATGGCTGCCATCAGGGTCGGACAAGCGGCTCGCATCGTTCTGCGCTCGGATCCCACCCACGACCATGTTGGAGCAGTGGTGCGCGTGGGTCGGGAGGTTGATCGGGAAAGTCGTGAGTTTCTAGTCGATGTCCGTATCACCGATCCGCCCGCTCAGTGGGCAATCGGTCAGCGCGCAGAGGTGTTCATCCGCACCAACGCAAAACCAGACGTCATTCGTTTGCCCTGGCATTTTCTGCGCAACCGTGAGGGCGTGAACGGCGTGTGGAGCGACGACCATGGCAGGGTGGCTTGGCGTCCGCTCTCACTGGGTGTGCGCGGTCAGAATGACGTCGAAGTGGTCAGCGGCCTAGCCGCCAGCGACACCATTATCATTCCGCTGGGCGGACCAGCCGCGACGCTGCGTGATGGTCAGCGCATCACCACGCCATGAATTTGGCGCTGCGGGACATTCGGCACCACCTGGGCAGCTTCATTTTCACCACCGTGGGTGTGGGTCTGCTGCTCATGATCGTCATGGGCATGGGCGGCATCTACCGGGGTCTGGTCGATGATGCGACCTTCCTGATCGACCGCATCGATGCGGATCTGTGGGTGGTGCAGCGCGATACCCGTGGTCCGTTTGCGGAAATCTCACGGCTGCCGGCCGCGCTGGAGGATCGGCTGCGCGCCGTGCCTGGCGTGGCGACCGCGCGTCGTTTCGTGTCCCACACCATCCAGCGCGATCACGGTGACGGTTCGCTGCGCATGACCGTGCAGGGCTTGGCGTGGCCCGAGGATCGCGGCCAGTGGCTACCATTGAGCGCCGGTCGTCACCTGGGTTCGGCTCATTACGAACTGATCGCGGATCGTTCCCTGGGTCTCGATCTGGGCGAAACGCTGCACCTGGGCCATGATCGCTATACGGTGGTGGGGATCACCGCCGGCATGGTCAGCCAGGGCGGCGACGGCATGGGGTTTTTCACCGGTACCGATGCCCAGGTGATCCAGAACGACAACGACGGCGAAGCCCAGCGTCTGGAACGCGCCGCCCGCAGCGCCCGGGTCGATGCGGCTGATCTTGGTCACATCCAACCGGCTCTGGTGGAACGCGCAGGCGGCGCATCCGGGGAATTGCCGGTCCTGGCCCGGCCACCGGTCAGCGCAGTGCTGGTATGGATTGCGCCGGGTGCTGATTCAGCCCAGGTGGCGCGGACCATTGCCGGTTGGGGCGATGCCAGTGTCTACACCAGCGCAGAACAGCGCGATCTGTTGCTGGCTGGGCCGGTGGACAAAGCGCGTCGCCAACTTGGTTTGTTCCGGGTGCTGCTGATCACCATTTCCGCCATCATCATGGCCCTGGTGATCTACACCATGACCCTCGACAAGGTCCACGACATCGCCCTGCTCAAACTCATGGGCGCCCGCAACCGGGTCATCATCGGGCTCATCATGCAGCAAGCCCTGCTGTTGGGCGCGCTTGGTTACGGCATCGCCTGGCTCATCGGTCAGCGTCTCTTTCCGCTCTTCCCCCGGCGGGTGCTGATCGTCGACCAGGATCTGCTTATGCTCGCTGGGATCGTGGTCGGCATTTCGGTGGTGGCGAGCGGTCTGGGCGTGTGGAAGGCCATGCGCGTCCAGGCTGGCGAGGTTCTGTCATGAACGATGCAGTCATGAACGGTCCCGCAGTTGAAGCCAACGGTCTGCGCAAGGTCTACGGCACCGGCAATACCGAGGTAGTGGCGCTGAAGGGGGCCACCTTCACCGTCGCTCGGGGCGAAGTGGTGGCCCTGCTTGGTCCCAGCGGTGCGGGGAAATCAACGCTGTTGAGCATCCTTGGGCTGGTGACCACACCCACGGCCGGGACCGTGACCATCGGCGGCACCGCCGTGATCGACGGCACCCGCGAACTGGTGGACGTGCGGGCTTTTCGTCGCCAGCATCTCGGATTCGTCTTCCAGAAAGCCAACCTCATCCCGTTCCTGACTGCGGTTGAAAACGTTCAGATCGCGCTGGAGATCAACGATGCACCGAGCGCCGAAGCCCGTCGCCGGGCATTGGATTTGCTGGACTACCTGGGCGTCGCTGATCGGGCCCATCATCGCCCTTCGGAATTATCCGGTGGTCAGCAACAGCGCATCGCCGTGGCCCGGGCGCTGGCCAATCGTCCGGGTCTGATTCTTGCCGACGAACCTACGGCAGCCCTCGACAGTCAACGTGGTCGGCAGGTGATGGAATTGTTCGCGCGGGTCGCCCATGAGCAGGGCGCCGCGGTGATAGTCGTCACTCATGACCACCGCGCCCTGGACGTATTCGACCGCCATCTGGAAATGGAAGACGGTGAGCTGACCTGACAACACGGCGGCGTGTGCTCAGACCTTACGTGCTACCGCCAGGAAGATCGGATATCCGCGATCTGCAGGGGGTTTGCGCATCACATGGATGCGCTCCTGGGACACGGCGATGAAACCAGACTGCTGCATTCGGATCAGAAAGCCGTCTGGATCAAATCCCAAATGGGGGACCGGTTCGTCGTGGAAATTGCCGTCCTCGCTTTCCAGATCGGCAATGGCGATCCAGCCGCCCGAGGCAACACATCCTGCCAATGAGCGCAGCATGCCGTCAACATCAGGGATGTGATGGAACGCCATGGCGCTGACCGCCACGTCGATGCTGGCGGGTGGCAACGGTGCGGTCAGCAGATTGCGGACCTCGGCGGTAATGCCGGATTGTCTAGCGGCCTGCACTTTGGCCTGGAAGCGGGCCACCATGCCTTCCGACAGATCCACGCCGAGCAGCGATCCAGTGATGGCCGCCAGCGGCAGGCCGATCAGGCCGGTACCGCACCCGACATCCAAGGTCCGTAATCCGGCGCTCAGCGGGATCCGTTGGACAATGGCAGCGACGATGTCCATGGCCATGGCCCGCCGGCTCGGTTCGGCATCCCAGGTGGCGGCTTTGGCATCGAAGGTGGTGGTCATGGAAGTCATCATGGGGAGATGCATCTCCGTCCAAGCTGTGTTCCGTGCGGCTCATCGAATGAAATGCCGATCCATGATCCAGGTGCTTGTGTCAGGATCGTAATTGGCTATAAGGCCAAGTAGCCATGAAGACAAAGATCAAGAAATCCCCAGCTGATCTCCGCGCCCAAGCTGCCGTCTTCAAAGCGCTCGGTCATCCCGCTCGCCTCCAGATGGTCATGGCTGTCGCTGAGGGAGAATTGTGCGTGTGCGAACTGACCGAAATGGTCGGCTTCGACATGTCGACTATTTCCAAGCACCTGTCGGTGCTCACTGCCGCTGGCGTGCTGGTGAGTGACAAGCGGGCGAATAAAGTTTTCTACCGTCTGCGCACGCCCTGCGTGGCCAAGGTTTTCACCTGTCTTCAGGATGTTCTGATCCTCCCCCGATTTGGTTGACCTCCTGATAAGCGGGAAACCGCGCCTAGGATGTCCGCCATGCCCACTCGACCCACCAATCCCCATGCTGAACGCAAGGTCCGGAAGACCTATACCAAGGAGTTCAAGATTCAGGCCGTAGCCCTGGCGAAGAGGCCTGGGATGGGTTTCCGCCAAGCGGCCGCTGACCTTGGCCTCAATGAGTCGATGCTGCGCGCCTGGGCGAAAAGCGCTGAGACGGAAGGCCTCGAGGCCTTCCGTGGTCACGGTGTCCGTACCGAACTCGACGCCCGCCTGGCAGCGCTGGAACGCGAAAACCGGATTCTGCGGGAGGAACGGGATATTTTAAAAAAAGCGACGGAATTCTTCGTGAAGGAGCGGCGGTGAGGTACGCTTTCATCGAGGCCCATCGGCCCCTGTGGCACCTGAACGTGCTCTGCCGGATGCTGAAGGTTTCCAAGCAGGCGTACTTCTGTTGGCGAGATGGTCGGGAATCACCTCGGGCATCGTCGGATCGGGCATTGTCCGTGCGGATCAAAGCCGTGCACGACGCGCACCGTCAGGTCTATGGCAGCCCGAGGATTCATCGGCACCTGCGGACCGAGGGCATCCGCGTCGGGCGGAAGCGGGTCGAACGGCTGATGCGCGCGTCCGGCATCCGGGTGCTGCCGAGGCGTCGCTTCGTCCGCACGACGGATTCGAACCATGATCATCCGATCGCGCCGAACCTGCTGGAGCAGGATTTCCGGGCCAGCGGCCCGAACCAGCGCTGGGTGACGGACATCACCTACATCCCGACGGGCGAAGGCTGGCTCTCCCGACGGGCGAAGGCTGGCTCTATCTGGCCGCCATCGTCGATCTGTTCAGCCGTCGGGTGGTGGGTTGGGCCATGGACGCCCACATGGACCGGACGCTGGTGCTGCGCTCCCTGGACATGGCCCTGCGGAAGCGGACGCCTGCCCGGGGATTGATCCATCACAGCGATCGGGGCAGCCAGTACGCCAGCGAGGATTACCGGCAGGCCCTCGCGGCCATGGGCATCACCGCCAGCATGAGCCGCCGGGGCAACTGCTACGACAACGCCGTCATCGAATCCTTCTGGCACAGCCTCAAGAACGAACTGGTCCACCGCCACCACTTCGCCTCACGGGCCGAGGCCACGGTGCTGATCTTCGACTACATCGAATCGTTCTATAACCGGGTCCGACTCCACAGCTCGCTGGGATACCGGTCACCCGAAGCCTTCGAAATCGCCCACCCCCCGATTCCCCAGGAGGCGGCATGATCGCGCAGGCTGGCACCATGCTCCACCTCGCGGCGGAGCCGCGAAACGACCACAGCACGATGCCCGACCTCGCGGCCGGGCATCGTGGACTGCTCCGCAGTCTGGCCTCCGGTGCAGCGCTCAGCCCCAGCACCACCTGGGTTCCTCCCTCCGACCGGCACCCCATCATCTTGACGACCGGGCTCGCAGCCGCGACCCTTTTGCAGATTCGCTAAACCCCGAGGTAACCAAACCGGGGGAAGAATCGGCGTCAGCAAGCGCTCGCTGCGCGAAGACCTGAAGTGGCTGCGGGAGACCTTCCCCGGCCAGTTCCAGGACGGCAAGGCGGGTGGCCGTCACGGCACCGACCGCGCCACCTATCGCTGGCGCGGCGGCGTGCCGCACCATCTGGCGGACCCGCTGACCCTGGTGAGAGACGACGAACTCATCGCCCTGGTCGCGGCGCGGGGGCTGCTGGCCGGGCGCGACACCACCCTGACAAACCCGGCCGACTCTGCCGCCGCGACGGACGACGCGCCCGCCGACGAGGGGCTGGGCGGGACGCTGGACCGGCTGTTGCGCCGCATGGGGGTCACCGACGACGCGGAGCGGATCGGCAAGACGCTGGTCTCGGTCAGCCGTTTCGGTGCCGCCCCCATCGTCACCGCCGAACTGACCGCCTGCCTGAGCGCCATCGCCACCGGGGCCTGCATCACCTTCGCCTACACCAATCTGGACGGCGAGACGAGCAACCCGGTGGTGTCGCCCCGCCGCCTGGTGCTGATCCGCAACGAGTGGTATTGCGTGGCGTGGCGGGAGCGGCTGCGCATGTACCGCCTGGCGCGCATGGGCGGGGTGACGACCACGACCGCCACGCCGCCGGGCCTGCCCGCCTCGATCCCCGACTACGACATCGACCGTTTGCTGCAGGGCAGCTTCTACGCCACCAACGGCAGCAAACGCCAGCGCGTGACCCTGGGCGTCAGCCCCGGCGCCCTGCCCTTCGTCGCCGGCCGCACCTGGGGCGACAACACCACGCTCGTCCCCGCCTCCGAACTGGGCGAGGGCTGGCACCGCCTGAGCTTCGTCACCACCGGCCTGGACGAATGCCGCTTCTGGGTGCTGGGTATGGGCACCGGCGTCATTCCTGAACACCCCCGCGAACTGGTGGAGTGGATCGCCAACGAAAGCGCCGAGGTGCATGCGCAGGCCAGCGCCAGACTGGCCGGGCCGGCCTGATACCCAGGCAAACTCATCACCCGACACAGATGCGGACCCTTGTCTCGCCATTTATAATTCATTATTGTGAATCAATTCCGGCAATACGCATTGCAAATACCGCAGAGTCGGCAGTATTTCATCGCAATGAATACATCCGATCTCGGAGAGACGATACGCAACCGGCGGCAGACGCTGGGACTCAACCAGCGGGTGCTGGCCGAGGTGGCGGGGCTGTCGGTGCATGCCCTCAGCAACATCGAGTCGGGCAAGGGTAATCCGACTCTCGCCATGCTGAACCGCGTGGCGGATGCCCTGGGCCTGGAGGTACGCCTGGAGGTGCGCCGCGCGGATGGGATCGCCGGAGGCGGGCGATGAATCCACGTCGGGGATGCGTGTTCCGTCGGGACCGGTTGGCGGGCGTGCTGGAGGAGGCCGCCGGCGGCTTCCGCTTCGCCTATGATGCGGACTACCTGCGTGAGGCCGGGCTGCCGCCCGTGAGCCTGACCCTGCCCAAACGCGCCGAGGCCTATACCGCTCCGCACCTGTTCCCCTGCTTCGCTGCACTGCTGGCCGAGGGCGCCCTGGCCGAGGAGCAGTGCCGGCGCCGGCGTCTGGACGAGAGCGATCTGTTCGGCCGCCTCCTCGCCACCTGCGGCGGCGACTGCATCGGCAGCCTGCGGGTCGAGGCGGTGACGTCATGAACTTCCGCTGCCGCTCCACCCTGACGCCGCTGGCGGCGGATGGCTTCAGCCCGGCGGCACGCCGACGCCTGCTCGACAGCCGCAAGCGTCTGCCGCATCGCCTGTCCTTCACCCGGGCCGAGGTGATCCGTTACCGCGGCGAGGTGGCGGAGCGCATGTCGATCTCCGGCGTCCAGGACAAGGTTTCTTTGCGCTACGTCGATGGCGACCTCGTGCCCACCGACCACGCAGGCGAGTTCATCCTCAAGCCCATCCCCGGCACCCCGCTCCCGCGTTTCGCCGACCAAGTGCCCGCCAACGAACACCTGACCATGCAGATCGCCGGCCAGGTGTTCGGCATCGAGACCGCCGCCAACGCCCTGGTGACCTTGGCCGACGGCGAGCCGGCCTACCTCACCCGGCGCTTCGACCGCCGCGACGGTCAGCGCCTCGACATGGAGGATTTCTGCGCCCTGGCCGAGCAATCGTCAGAAACGCATGGCCGGAACTACAAATACGCTGGCAGCTATGAGCGCATCGGCCAACTGGTGCGCCGTTTCTGCCCGGCGTGGCGCATCGAAGCCGAGAAGCTCTTCCTGCGCGTGCTCTTCTGCTACGCCTGCGGCAACGGCGATGCCCACCTGAAGAATTTCAGTCTGTTCACCAGCCCGGACGGCGATCCGGTACTGACGCCCGCCTATGATCTCGTCGCCACCACCGTGCATCTGCCCGACGAGACGCCGCTCGCGCTGGACCTGTTTGCCGACGACCACGAAACGCCCGCATTCCGGACCCTGGGATTCTTCAGCCACGCTGATTTCATCCTGCTCGCCGAGCGCCTGGGCGTCGTCGCCAGCCGTGCCCGCCGCCACATGGAACACATGGTCGCCGATGCCACGGCGCAGCGGATCGACGACCTGATCGGCCGCTCCTTCCTCAGCGACCCGGCCCGCAGCGCTTATCGGAACCTCTTCGCCGAACGGCGGCGGGCGCTCCGGCAGGGCTGCGGCTGAACGCCCCCACGAGCCGGCAACGAAAGCGCCGAGGTGCATGCGCGGGCCAGCGTCAGGATGGCCGGTCCGGCTGACCATCCGGGAATACAAACGACGACGCATCACCACCGGTCGGAGCAATACATCTCCATCAGGATGTGCCGCAAATCATCTGGCGGAACACCCGCGAGGCCCAGCGCCGCCAGATCGGGTGGGGCCTGCTGCAATCCCGCGATGAACGCGGCCATATCCGTCCGAACCACTGGCGGGATCTCGGCGCGGTAGCCGGGGTCGATGATGGCGACCAGACGCACGGCGTCGTTACGATGCTTGCGGATGTCTCGCTGGTCGATGACGGCCCCGGCTTGCTGGCGGGCGCTCAGGTCCAGCCAGGCCTTGGCCTTCAATGGGATCAGGTGCTCGGCGCGCACGATCGGCAGACCATCCACCAGTCGGCGGCCGGTGCGCAGCCATGTGTAGTAGGCGTCATCAAGCAGGATCGCCGACAGGCTGAGCGGATCGTCTGCCGCGTCGAGGGTGCGCAGGGCCGGGATGATGCGCTGATTCTCGGACACGGTCAGCGACTCGGGGGCGCGGGCGAACAGTTCGAGCATGGCCGGGAAGCCGGGCGCGGTCGGCTTGGCAAATCGGAAGTATTCGCGGCGTCCGTGCGCCGTCTCCCGCTGCGCGTAGCCGCCATCGCGGATGAAGGCCCAGAGGGTTCGGACGAACGCGGGATCGGTCGTCTCCTGGCAGAGGACGATGTCCAGGTCCTTCGTGGCGCGGAAATCCACACCGAGTTCGTCCATGGCCAACAGGCATGCGGTGCCGCCGATCAGGACGAAGGCCTCCTGGTGGGCGGCGAAACGCTGCCGGAACAGGTCGAGACCTACCAGCACCATGGATGCTCCGCGATGAGATGGGCCAACGCCGCCTCGACGCGTTCGTCGGTCTGATTGGCCATGGACACGGC
>JAYKKT010000006.1:0-67246 GCA_036023115.1 Brasenia schreberi
TTCTTTGCAAGAATTTAATTTCATTGCTCTTGTTTTTATTTATATGTTGTTGTTCAATTGCTAGATTAAGGGGCAATTCAGAAATGCTTGTCTTATGCCCTAGTCTAAGAATAATAGCGACTACGTTCCATGATGGGGAAGACTATTCAATATTATAGATACCTACATAGGTTCTAGAATATTTGATTTGGCTACAATAAGTCAAAGTTTGATAATTTCTTCAATTTTTTTAGACTTATATACCCTACTCGTTTATGACATATATTCACATCAATATTAAAGACAAAATCAATGTAAGGAGAAAAATCTTCACTTTCATTAACATTCAATTTGAATAAGTCATGTTCTACATCAAACTAAGCAGAGAAAACTACTCTCTCATGCTTCTCCACAATCACTTTTCTAAGAATAAACCTAATCTCAGAGTCCTTTACTAATGCAGGAACCGAAACTAGATTACACCTTATAATTGGCGTAATCGATACATCAGTTAGAACAAATGGTGTGCCTTGTAAATAAATTCTAATGGACCAAATTTCAATAACATCTGAGAAACTATTATTCCCATGTATACCTTATGGTCTCCTTATTTTTATTCCTTTAGGTCCGTTACCCCTTCCTTGCTTTTAAAGATGTGTTTCATTTCTCCTGAGTCAATCCACTATCTAGGCACCAAGCGATCCAAGTACAAGCATTCATATATTACGCAGATTATATCATACTTCTTCAATTGTTCGTATTGTTGGGTGTTTTTCACAATTTTTCTTGTTGCAACAATCTCTCTTTTAGTGTTTCATTTTTCCGTAGTTGAAACACTTGACCCAAGAAGCGGTTTTTTGTATTTTCTTAAAAGATTGACTGCCAATTTTATTATTTTTGTTATACTTCTTGTTTGTTTTATTTTTCTTATGGTTGACTTTAGAACTAGACCCTATCTCGTCTTAAACTACTAGCAGTTTTATATCTTATTTTTGTTCATATGCTCTTTTTAATTATTAGCTTAATTGACAATTCAGAAAACCGCATCTCAGGCCCTAGTCTAAAGATAATAACGACCATGTTCCATGATGGGAAGATTATTTAGTATTATGGATATCTCCATAGGTTTTGGGATGATTAATTTGACTACAGCTAAGTATCTTGTTATTACCATCATGTGGTTCACATATTCCACTATATTATCTCCTTTCATCTTAGAGGAGTTTATTTTTGTAGCAACAATTCATGTAACTTAGCGATTGTATCAGATTTGGTTGTTATCAATTCAAACAATTCTTGCGTTCTCATATTCTTCAAAGACTCTAATCAAGTCATCCTCCATATATGCTAACATAATAGTCCTTGCTATTATATCATCCTTTAGTAATGTTTTATACAATTAATTTTGTTGCTCAGTAGCATTAAGGGTGGCAGATGTAATGTTTCCTGTAGTATATATCTACACCTTGTAGTATAAGTGTTAACAATATTCTTCTTTTTCATGTTTAAAAATTAAGACCATTTAATTTTTCTATTTTTGTCAATTCTCACACAAATTGCAGAATTTATGTTTATGTGTTTGGCAAAAATATCAATTACACATTATCTTTGTTTGTAGATAACGAGACTTTGATACCAGTGATGGAGTCCTTCAACAACTTTGCCAGATATTTTCGATAGTTTTGCTGGATTCCTCGCCAAATATGTAGCGGATGATCTCTAAATAAAGAGAAGAAGAGCAAAAAGGAGCAAAACAGAATAGAAAGCATGTTTTCCAGTTTTTCATAGTCAGATTTCCTATAGAGGATTTTTGTTTGTTTCCTATTGTACTTAGTTCAATGCACTGCTCTCTATTTATGGGGCAACGCCTGACTCCTTGCTCTCATATTCTCTAGATAGGCTTTTCATTGGGAGCCCTTATCTTTGTGTTGTTGTAACTATCCTAAAAAGCGGCTACATGGTCGGTCTTGCCGTTTATCATAGATGAGGATGCCAAGAATGACCATCATCTTATCTTTACAATTATCCTCAAGGAAAAAATATGCTTGTAGTTTGTTTTAACTTTTAATTGTCACTTTATAACATTATGGTATTGAATCTCTTGATGATTATAAGTTATAACTTTGTTGTTTATTAATTAAACCCCAAAGTTACTATTCAATATTCATGTTATGGTATGGATACTTATTCATTATGAGATGTTTTGTTATGTTATTTATGCTTCTTCATTGTGTTATTTTTGTTCATTAATTTTATTTTTTGTATTTTGTATTTTTTATTTTTTGACACAAAAGTAGAAATTTACACTTAATACAATACAGGCATATCGGTGCTAGGTGCGATACTGGCACCGATATAGTTTTTACAATATTGGTTCTGACTTTTCTTCATAACTCTTCAAGTGCGTATACGACATTCAGTGTAAGAAAAAGTCAACAAGAGTTCTCTTGCGTTTCGTGATCAAATTAGACTGGAATATAGAAGTGCCTTGGATTAACAGTTCGGTATCATATATTTGCTGCAGTGTTTGGATATGAGCCTCATTCAGTTATGCCACTTGGTGTTGTTGCTTTTTGCAACCATACAGGGTTCATGCCCTTGCCCAGTGAAAATTTTAGCCAGCAGTGTTGTGAGTTCCTCAAGCCAACAGATCCGCACTTTGGTTCTTACAAAACTATAATATGATGTTTTTGGATTCAACAGATATTTTACACTCCAATCTTAAGGCACATCTGGACATGGATGGGACTAGCTGCTGCAACTAAGAAGAATTTCGTTTCATACTTAGCAGCTGGTTATAGTTGTGTTCTGATACCAGGAGGTGTGCAGGAACAAGCAAGGTTAGAAACCAACTCTGAGGTTTGTCCAACTCCCAATTTTCTCTTTGTTGTTTCAAGAGCTTAAATATAATGACAGTGGTGGCAGGATAGGATTATCGCAATCGCAGTGTCGTTCTGCTACCTCAAACATTACCTTAACCTTAACGAAGCAATTTTGTGCAAGCACACATGAGGACTTCCTGAGAGGTCTACTGTCCTAGTGTTATTTTGCTCAAGCACAGACTGAACTTCAGAGTTCTGATGTATTAGTGTTGAAAAAGTCACACCCAAGAATCTTCTTATTCTCTTTTAGGGGACATTTTTATTTCTTCTTATGATTATTACTCATTAAAACACATTCCTAAGTGTATTAATCTAGATTGTCAAGTCCAACCAAACTTGAAAAAGTCTAACATCGTCATTCTTCTGCTCATTGGACAATATTCAACCCAAAATGCTTCTCCTTCTTGACGAAAGCAAAGTTGTTATTTGAAATCACAAGAACCATATCAAAGTCTGTGTCTGATCACACATCTGACTGAAACAACTGTATCCTGGAGGTGTCCTGAAACCGGTGCACTGGATTTTCACAGGTGGTATTCCTTAGGCAAAGGAAAGGTTTCGAGCATGTTGCAATGGAGATGGGCTGCCCTATAGTCCCAATGTTTTGCTTTGGTGAGGTAAGGATCTCCTCCGTTGCCTTTCTGCATTCTCAATTCAACTTCTCACATCTTGGTTCTGGATTTCATGCATGAAAACAGGCTGTGACATATGACTGGTGGAAACCAAAGGGAGATGTATGTACGTTTAGCCCGGAGACTGAAATTTGCTCCACTTGTGTACTGGGGTGTAAATGGGTATATGACTATTCACACTGAAAGATAAACTCATTAAAAACTGAGAGTAGCTTGCCATTTAATATGTGATGATTGAGTTGCTGTATATTAAGCTTTGAGTATATCAATTTGAACACAACTTTGTACGTTCATTTGGCTCTCTTCTCTCGCAGATCACCAATACCCAAGAGGCATCCTATGCATCTTGTGATGGGGAAACCAATTGAAGTTGAGAAGACTGACCAACCTTACCCAAGAAGAGGTGAAATTGAGCTCCAAACTGGCAGTTGCAGAGTATGAAGTTTTGATCGACTTCTTTATGGCGTTACTGCATAGAAATACTACTAATCTTTTTGTTTTTCTTGTATCTCCACTGTTGACTAAACAGATTGACGAGGTTCATGGAAGATTTGTAGCTGCACTTGAGGAACTTTTTGACAGGCACAAGCAGAAAGCTGAACAGCCTGATATTCCGCTTTAAATTGTTTGAATAGCATCTGTTGCTTTTTTCCCATCAGTATTTTTGTTGTATAGGTGTTTATTTCGTCCGAGTCACTAGTCCTTGCCCGTGAAAGACCAGTAAGCTGAACTGAATGAAGAAAATTAACAAATTGTAATCTAGAAACAAGTAGATGGTTAGTTGTTGAAAAGTGAAGTCTTTTCAATTGTCCAGAACATCGTACAGCATGTTACGATACAACATATAGCTCTTTTGGTATGCTTCTCTACTCGAGTACATGTGCACATGTTTCTCTCTCTCGAGAGGGGGCTTAAGATTTAATCACTAAAATTAAGTATTCATAAATCCCCTTTTTGATCTGGGCATGTATGCTTCAAACTAGATACTCAGTGAATGCCTTCACATTGATGCTGTCATGCTGCTGACCACTCGATGCCACCCATTGCAAAGTGCGGGTCCTGTCAAATCTGTCTACTTTTGTCCGTGCAAAAGGGAACCGTCTTTCGATTTGGAAGCTGGGATTTGAGGCAGAGCACTACCAGACGTGCATGGCGTCGAGTGTTGAACTCGGGACCTTCATGTGAAGGTTAATATGAGTCAACCACTTAGCCAGGAGATCTGCAGCCCTTTGTGTAAAGAGAAGTGAAAATATATGTAAAGAAAATAAAACAAGCAAAGCCGATGCAGCTTTCAGCTGAACAGTAAAATGCAGGAAACAAGAGAAACAGCATTTCAACTATAAACCAAGGAAGAACTTATGGTGTACGGGAGTAACCCCCCGAAAACATTTAAACCATTGTATTAAAGTAAGACTGGCCCATGACTTAATCTCTTCTTTTTCTTTCTTTTTCTCAATTTATAACTCCAAGAAACGATCATTGTGGGAAACATATACATGTCTCCTATAAGGTTAAATATATGTCAATGGGATACCACCATTTTTTCCGAAGTAGCTCGAAGAACCTCCCTCTTACCCTGTCATAAGCTTTTTTATTTGTAAATCATAACTAAAAGTCGATGTTGAAGGTCTTAAGCAAAGGTTTCGCTTCAATAAAGTAATCAATACCTGTTTGCATAAATCAAATTGGTTCTCTGTTTTGTACTTAAAGAATCTTAACCTAGCAAAATTCAAAATTCTTAATGACCCCTATAATTGAATCCCATCGGGTAACATATTTGCCCCAAATTCCATTCCTCAAAAAAACTCCCTGTTTATAAAACTCCGAGACAAGACCGTCGTCCCCAGAGCTTATGTTTGGCTTTGTCTTGCAGCAAGCAGCAGCTATGTGGTTCGAACCCTTAGCTGCCCAAGAAGCAGCTAGAAGCCTTTTCACTCAGCTCTCTTAGAAAAGATCAGGAGTTTAATACCTGGGTGTGTATCTCACAGGAGTCTGTAATGCCATTGTTCTTATAAAATGGAAAGGGGTTTCTGGCACTTGATCTGGCATGAGTAGGGAAAGCATGACTTAAATTGTTGTAGAACTTCTCACTGACGTGTTTTAGGTAGTTTATGTATGAAAATTTTCAACCTCCATAAACCATTAGGTATATATCCTCTCTCGAAAGTAAAAAACCGGGTATATTACTTTTTACGTCCAGGTTAACCAAGTATTTTCAATATTAATTTTTTCTTTATTACTTTTGTATTTGTCACTTTTTTTCACCAAGTTATATTGCTTCTTACATCTCCATTTTCTTAACAAGATTCCCTGTTTATAAAACTCCGAGACAGTACCTCGTCCCCAGAGCTTATGTTTGGCTTTGTCTCTGAGCAAGCAGCAGCTATGTGTGGTTCAAAATCTTAGCCGCCCAGAAGCAGCTACAAGCCTTTTCACTCAGCTCTCTTAGAAAGATCAGGAGTTTAATACCTGGGGTGTGTATCTCACAGGAGGTAAAATAATGACAACACTTTAGATACCTCTCAACATCTCTCGTACTGAATTAGGTCATCTTAACTGCAAATAATATATATTGGTCAAAACAAGTGAATAATAAAGTTTATTACTCTAACAAAAACATCATCAAATCCATCGTTTCAGTCAGGTGCAATTAAATTCAGTTTCATCTTTTAATGAAGATTCAAAACCCACACCATGCTGAACACTTATTCTTTCTCATATGTGCAGAATCTACTCCACTCTAGTATGATACATGCTTTCAGTTAAGCTCTTTAACATTCAACAATTACACTTTACATTATTTACACAAAAGATATGAAAGGATGAAGAAACAATTGAAAGCATATAAAAATGGCAAACATATATATTGTAATTGGATATTATAACCTCTGATGCTCACTATTTACTTTTGAAAGACATCAATGTAATATGTATATCTTTATATTTTTACAAATATTTTTGTAACTTTTTAAATTATATTAATGCTTCCTAAAAGTAAAAGATGAACCTGAGTATTAATATATATAAGGTTCCAAGATAAATTTCTCTCTCTCCATGTATAATATAAGGAGACAGATAGATAAAAGATAGGACATGCACGAAGAGGATGAATCTTGAAAAAGTGACATCTTGGCTGCATCACCCGTTACATATGTAAGCAACCTGGTTGCGTCATTGTTTTGTAAGGATAACATAGCTCAACCGGGCCATTGTTTGACAATTGATGTACATACACTCCTTTTACTATCCATACCTCCTTTTTTTAAAAATACCCAAAATACTCCCAACACAATTTCTCTTCTTTCTCTCTCTTACAAATAATTGTCATTCTCCACATCTTTCTACAATTTCTTGAAGCTTCCGACAATCGTTTAAAGTTTCATTTTCACATATTTTAGGTATTACCCATTTATATTTGATATTTGAAGAAAACAATAGATCAAATAACCGATGAACTAATGAACCCTTAAAATCATCAATAATATTTTCGTCGAATTGGAAAAGGTAAAGATAATAAGATTCATATTGGTTCTTGGAATATCGAAATATTGTTTGGTAAATTAATGGAGGTGGTAGATACTATGATTCAGAAAAAGATTCATATTTACAAGAGACAAAGTATGTTGAAGAAAAAGCAAAGGAGATTTAGGATAGAGGTTTTAAATTATGGTACCTAGAAAAGGAAAAGGCTTGAAACGGAGTTGATATTATCATAAATAAATATTTAAAGGATAGTGTAGTAGACATGCAACGATATGGTGACCGAATCATGACATTGAAATTAGTGCTAAGAGTATAGGTTTTGAATATAGTTTGTACTTACACACTCAAAGTAGGACTCGAAGATATTATAAAGATGACTTTTGGGAAGAGTTAGATAAGGTGATTCAAAGAATTACACAAAGAGATGATTTGTTTTGGAGGAGACTTAAATGGACATGTCAGTAAAGAGCCATTAGGATATCACAATATTCATGAAAACTTTGGTTTTGGGGATATAAATAAGGAAGGTAAGGAGATTTTAAATTTTTCTATAAGAGTGGCTTATCAAGATATCAAGATTGCAAGGTAATTTTAGGTGAAAGTTTAACCACCCAACATCGACTTTTAGTTATGAGTTTGTTGGTAAAAAAGTGGACAAAGAAAGAAAGAGTGCATAGAGCTATTCAAACTAAATAGTGGAACCTCAAAAGCGAGAAAAAAGGTATACCTTTAAGGATATGTTTGAAATTATGTTGGTACATCTTGTGATATGTGGAACTATATGACTATACATGTTAGGAGAGTAGCGAAAGATGTGTTAGGTAAATCTAAGGGAGGTATACTGACACAAAAAAAAGCTTTGTGGTGAAGTGAAGTGGTGGAATATAAAATCAAGGCAAAGAGAGCATGTTACAAATTACATTATACTAAAAAGACTAGTTAAACTTTAGAGGCTTATAAGAAAGCAAAAAAGAAGAAGCAAAAATGACCGTTAGTAAAGCAAAAACTAAATTTGAGAGGATTTATATAAAAAGCTCAACTCAAAAGAGGGTGTAAGAGATATTTTTAAGATAATTAAGGCTAAAGATAAGAAAATTCTAGTGACAAATGATGATATAAAAATAAATGAAAACATTATTTTTATAAGCTTTTTAATGAAAATAAAGATGTTAATATTAGCTTAGGAGAGTTAGCCAAATCATAAAAATATATAAATCATAATTTCTACCGACATATTCAAAAAAATGAAGTTAAAGAGTCTCTTAAACATATGAAGGGTGATAAATTTGTATAGCAGACAATATTCTTATAGAAGTTTAGAAAATCCCAGGAGAGACAAGAATCACTTAGCTTACAAGTCTATTTAATGAAATATGGAGAAATCAAAAGATATCCGAGGAATGGAGAGCGAGTACACTTATACTTATATACAAGAACAAAGAAGATATTGAGAATTGTGTGAATTATCGGGGTAGCTATACTATAAAATTATGGGAAAAAAAATCAAACGTAGGTTAAGACAAGTATCAAGTACAATAGAGAATCAATTTGGATTCAGTCAGGCAGATCTACTATTGAAGCAATTTACCTTTTGAGACGTCATGTGAAACATTTTAGAGTAAAAACATGTGTGAAAAATCATGAAGGAATGACACTCTTTGAAATTAATATTGGGTTACATCAAGGATCAACTTTAAGTCCATATTTATTTATAATGATGATTAATGTGTTAACAAAATATATTTACGATCAACTACCTTGGTGTATGTTATTTGTAGATGACATTGTATTACTAGAGGAGTCTAAGGAAAAGTTAATAGAAAATTGAAACTATGGAGAGAAACATTAGAAAGGAAAGACTTCTGACTTAGTAGAATAAATACATAATATATAGAATGTAAGTTTGATTATTTGGTTACTTTAGAGGATATAGAAATTAAAATTTACACACATTACATTCTCCAAAAGGAAAGTTTTAAATACTTATGGTCAAATTTTCAAAGTGATAAAAGAATTGATGGAGATGTTATGCACAAAATTAATGTTGGTTGGATAATATAGAGAGGAGCATTAAGTATTCTTTGTGATAAGAAAATATCATTAAAGTTAAAATGTAAATATTATAGAGCAACAATTAGACCTGCCATGTTTTATGGTTTTGAGTATTGTGCAGTTAAGCATCAACATGCACAAAAGATGTTTGTTGCATAAATAAAGATGTTAAGATGAATGAGTGGTCATACAAGAAAAGACCGTATACATAATAAGGTTATTAGAAACAAATTGAGTGTGACACCAATAGAGGATAAAATGAGAGAATATCCTTTAAGATTATTTGGATATATAGAAAGAAGATCAAAAGAAGCCCATCTAAGAAGGTATAAAAAACTATATTTTGAAAGTATTAAAAGAGGGAGAAGACGACCACAAAAGTGTTAGAAAGAAACAATAAAGAATGATCTAGCTTATGTTAAGTTAACTACTAATATGGCACATGATAAGGCTATGTGGAAACAAAGAATCCAATCGACCCAGTTTAGTAAGGAAAAAAGGCTTAGTTGTTGTTGTTTTTATTTGATCGTCACACTCGAGAAGAGAAACACATTTGAGCCATGTCTCTACCCAACTCACGGTGATTTTACAATTGCTTGATTGATGATATCAAATACACACACACAAAAATGATTGAATCTATGAACATTTCTCTAAAAATATAAATACCTCATTAAATCAAACACGTAAACCTCTTTTTTCCTTTCCTCCTCATTGTATTTTTCTACAAAAGAAGGTGATGAAACTTTGACGGGGTCCATTTATATATAATCTAATTATAGAAAAAGGTGTGGATAAAGAATGTAGTGAATAATTTTTAGAGAGGGTCTCCATATTTTGAATATAGACGAATGCGAAGGGTAAGGAAACTAGTCATAAATAATAAGATTCGTATTGGTTTTGGAATATCATAATATTATCTGATAAGCTAATGGAGGTGGTAGATACTATGATTCGAAGAAAAGTTCATATTCTATGTTTACAAGAGACAAAATAGGTTGGAGAAAAAGCAAAGGAGAAAGAGCGGCTTATCAATTTGATCTCTTTATAGTAATACAATCTTCAAAAAACAAGATGAACATTTAATTACTTATAAGAGTGGATTATCACAAACACAAATTGATTACTTTATTTGTAGAAGAAAAAATAGAGCGTGTTGTAAATATTGCAAGGTAATTTCAAGAGAAAGCTTAACCACCGACACAAAAAGAAGCTTGGTGGTGGAGTGAAATATTGCAAAATAAAATCCAAAGAGGGCATGTTACAAATTACATTATGCTAAGAAAACTAATAAAACTTTAGAGGCTTATAAGAAAGCAAAGAAGGAAGTGAAAAAGGCAATCAGTGAAACAAAAATTAAAATTTGAGAGGATTTATATAAAAAACTTAACTCAAAAGAGGGTGAAAGAGATATTTTTAGGATAGCTAGGGCTAAAGATAAGAAAACTAAAGATCTTAATTATGCTAGATGCATTAAGGACGAGGATGAAAAAAATTTAGTGGCAAATAATGATATAAGAAATAGATGAAAAACTATTTTTATAAGTTTTTTAATGAAAATAAAGATATTAGTATTAGCTTAGGAGAGTTAGCCAAATCAGAAAAAGTATATAAATCACAATTTATACCGATGTATTCAAAAGAATGAAGTCAAAGAGGATCTTAAATATATGAAGGGTGGCAAATCAGTAGGACCAAGCAATATTTCTATAGAATTTTGAAAAGTATTAGGAGAAATAGGAATCACTTGGCTCACAAGACTATTTAATGAAATATGGAGAAACCAAAAGATGCTCGAAGAATGGAGAGTGAGTATACTTATACCCAAATATAAGAACAAGGGAGACATTCATAATTGTGCAAATTATCGAGCTATCAAGTTAATGAGTCATACTATGAAATTGTGAGAAATAATTATCTAACGTAGGTTAAGACAAGTATCAAGTATAATAGAAAACCAATTTGGATTCATGCTATGAAGATCTACTGTTGAAGCGATTCACCTTTTGAAACGTCTTATGAAACATTTTAGAGCAAAAAAAAAAGACCTTCACATGATATTTATTGATTTAAAAAAAACTTATGATAGGGTATCGAGAGAGGTTCTTTGGAGAACTTTGGAAAAAAGAGGTATCCTATTGACATACATTAACCTTATAAGAGACATATATGATGGTGCAAAAACATGTGTGAGGACTCATGAAGGAATGACAGACTTCCTTGAAGTTACTATTGGGTTACATCAAGGATCAACTTTAAGTTCATACTTATTTATAATGGTGATTGATGAGTTAACAAAACATATTCAAGATGAAGTACCTTGGTGTATGTTATTTGCAGATGACATTATATATGTGGAGGAGTCTAAGGAAAAAGTTAATAGAAAATTGGAACTATGGAGAGAAACATTAGAAAGCAAAGGCCTTCGACTTAGCAGAACAAAGACAAAATATATGAAATGTAAGTTTGATCATTTGGTTACTTTAGAGGACATAAAAATTAAAATTGGCACACATTGTATCTCTCAAAAGAAAAATTTTAAATACCTAAGGTCAATTTTTCAGAGTGATGGAAGAATTGATGGAGATGTTACGCATAGAATTAATACTGGTTGGTTAAAATGGAGAGGAGCATCAAGTATTCTTTGTGATAAGAAGACACCATTAAAGTTAAAAGGTAAATATTATAGAGCAACAATTAGGCGTGTCATGTTTTATGGTTATGAGTGTTGGGCAGTTAACCATGTACAAAAGATGTCTCTAACAGAAATGAAGATGTTGAAATGGATGAGTGGTCATACAGGAAAAGACCGTATATATTATGAGGTTATTAAAAACAAATTAGGAGTGACACCAATAGAGGATAAAATGAGAGAATATCATTTAAGATGGTGTGGACATATAGAAAGAAGATCAAAAGAAGAACTTATAAGAAGGTATTAAAAACTAAACTTGAAAAGTATTAAAAGAGGTAGGGACGACCACAAAAGTGTTGGAAAGAAACAATAAAGAATGATCTAGCTTATTGTGAGTTAACTGCTAACATGGCACACGATAGGGCTATGTGGAAACAAAGAATCCATGTAGCTGACCCCGTCTAGTATGGAAAAAGGCTTAGTTGTTGTTGTTGTATAGAAAAAGTTGTCCAATTGGAAGATCAACATCAACACAAGAAAAGGAAAATACAAAGAAAGCTTAAAACAATAGAGAAAGGAATCGTAAAAATGGATAAGAGAAGTAAGAAAATTTTTGAAAATGAGTAAAAGTATTTGAAATTCGCAGGAAAAAAATTTGTGGTGTGCAAATAGTAAGCTTACCCCTTGTTTGAAGAAAGACGTGTCCTCACGATGTCATTCTCAAACCAACCACACACGCATCGTGCTCTTTGCTGCGACCGAGCTTGGAAATCGACCAATTGAGAAATGTTGGAAGAACTTGAGAGAGAGGTCCCGGAGAAATCTAGAGGGTTTTCCAGAGAAAGAGAAAGAGATGATGAGAGGGATTCAAGGAGAGAGATGAAGAGGGCGAGATCGACAGAGATAACAGGTCGATTCGGGGTGAAAGCCGGCCAGTAATATGAGATGCTGGGCAGAGAAGGTTTTGAGAGTGCCTGTGCAAGACAGGAGTATTTTAGGAAATGACAAAGGGATGCATGAGGTATAATGAATTTATGTTGTTTCTTTTTTTTTATATGAATGAGGAATATTCTCCATCAGTGCACAAAATTTCATCCTTGTGAGCGTGTGTGAGTTGTCCAACAAAATGCAGTGCCTCTTCCCAGATGTGAAGCCCCCTACGGCCTTTGTAAGCTATTCCTAGCTAATAGATGGCCAACTTGTTGCTCTCGCGAGTTACATATGTAGTTTCAACACACCATTCTCACTTCTTCATTATTTCCAGCATCTTAAGGAGAGTGGATGCACATCGTCCGACAGATTGCTCTTCCCGAAACCACCGGACTAGTTCCAGAAGGATTACTAGACGGTATCCTTCAGATCAAGCTACTTGAAGACCAATATTGAATTTGGATTACGCACGACTCCTCCATATCCAGCGACTCCTGAATTTCCCCGGTTCACCATCACAGTTTAGTTTGATCCACCCTCCATTGGTGTCATCCATATTCTTTCAGCTTGCTCTACCTGTCTATCATGATGGTATAGGTTATTATTTGTTTTTGAATGGCTAAGGCAAGGCTCTAGATGGTTAGTGCATAAAATCACGAAAATTCTAGTCTTAAAATTATTGTACAACAAAGAATATCTTTGGGCTCCAAAAATTTCATATGCTTCTCCTTAGGAGCTAACCAACAACATATAGCCACTACCCTTGGGTAATGCATGCAGAACATCCTCGTGAGAATTACAAAAGTGATACCCCTTCGCAACTCCATTCCATCTTCCTCATATCTCTTCAGTGTGTAGTTTGTTGTGTCCAACCGTTCAAAGAAATGTTTGAATTCGGTGTGGTCCAAGCCATTCCCAAATGCTTCGCCAAACCAGTGGTCCGTCAACCCCATCTTCTCCTCTCATGAGGATATATGCACTCTTTACTGAAAAAGATCCACTAAAGGCTGCCGCCCACTTGATATTATCTGGTCCGAGCTCAATCGCAGGAGGCATCACTTTAATCTGTATCACTACCTCACTAGGTAGAACATTGTGTAATCTCTCCAAATTCTATTGTCCATCCTTAACAAAGTCACAAACATTCCACTTTAACTCATTTGATGGTATCGAAGGTTGTAACTTTTCATATAGGGATCGATTCTTGTTCAACCATTTATCCTCTTAAAATGAGATTTCTGTAGCGTTGCCAAGGTCGCAGCAAGGTCCTTTTTCAATATACGGACACACTTCAACAATTACTCGCCATAGGTTAGTTGATCAGTGCATACCTTTTGGTCGTCTTAGGGTAGGTGTTTCTTTGTTATATTTAGTTCGCAGAACTGTAGATCATAGGCTTTGATCATTTTTTCGCAGTCTCCAAGCAATGCATGCCTGATTCATAGACTGCAGGTGTTTGATCCCCAATCCACCGTTCATTTTTTTAAAAAGGTCTCCCAGTTGATGATGTTTGCTTTCCGAGTGCCCTCCTCATCACCCCAAAATAAATTGGTATTTGAATTCGTTCGATTTCCAAACACGTGAGAGTTCGTTCATCATCATGGGGTAAATCAGAATGGAGGCTAGTACCAACTTGGCTAAGGTTATCCTCTACGTAAAACTAAGACATTAATCTTTCATTCTGGTAAGTCGCTTTTGGATGATATACTAATGATGCTTTTTTTGTTGGAAAGTTTGTTGTAAACAACCAGAGAAATAGGCGCATAAGAAACCAATATGAAACAATTATAAACATGCTCCACAACCATAATTCCAAAGTAAGCAATAAATAAGCCGTACATGAAACACAATCAGACTGTAATAAGAAAAGAGAACTTATTTGTTGCCCTTACGGACTTTCCTTAGAGAAATCAACAACTTGCTACATAATACATATGGGTACGTATACTTTTCTTATAAGATAACACACAACCTAAAGTCATGTACCTTGCTTCAAGTCATTTTTTACCATGATTCAACCTAAAGTCATGTACCTTGCTTCAAGTTATTTTTTACCATGATTCAATCACCTTGACTGGATAGAAAGAGAACCAGGGAGCAACGACACAACCACAAGAACCCGAGCATACAATAGAGACTAGGAGGAGAGAGAGTATTATTCGCATAAGTATAGATTAGGGAGTCATAATCATTTATTTATAGGTTGTATGATGGATCACAGATTCGATCCAAACGACATACTTCTCCATCCCATAACCATTTTGCGTAAACACTCTTAACCGTTAGATTAAAAATTTTCCGTGTAAAAAAATAGACCGAAGATAATTCCCAAAAACGAAGTTCAACCCTAGAGAAAATGCTATGGTATGATCTTTAGGAGTGATACATTAATAGTCGTGCATCCATATCCTTTATCATAATTGACTTTAGGGAACAACTCAATTATCCTATTATGGCCACATAATGTCAATAATTTACCTGGACATCTCCAAGGATATACTGTTAGCATCATTTCCTAGAACTCGATCTCATTTAAAGAATAATCACTTTCTAAACTTTTAGTCATAACACTTTAGGTTTACAAGAGATATACATACAAATACTAATAGTATCACATAATACAATGTGTCATCATATTCACCCAATGACTTATTATTATTACCACATTAATCCTACTTCATGAGATATCTACTCAATTAGGTTGGCTTTCTACTGCTTGTTGACAAATCATGAGTTTGATCTCACTCCTAACCTAGATTTCTCAACTAAGGCTATTGATATACTTTTAGTCAAATGATTAATTATATTATCTTTGGATTCAACAAAATCTACAACCATGATCTCATCAAACACAAGAACCTTTACAAACTTTAGTCAGACTTGAATGTGTATCTGTTGCTTTTGGTTGTACTTAGAACTATTGATCTTAACAATGGTAGTCATGCTATCACAGTATAATGAAATTGCGGAAAGTGGCTTCTTTATCATATGTAAATTGAACATAAGTCCTTTAAGCTATTCAACTTTTAATTCAGTCTCATCCAAAACATATAGTTCTGCCTAAAAAGTAAAAAAGATATAACGGACCAAAATAATTTGTTTTTTAGATTTTCAAGTAACAATGCCATCACCCACAGGAAACACATATCCAGTAACCCTACTATTCCCAGAGTTCTTTGTTATCCAACTAACATCACTAAATCCTTTAAAAATAAAAGTATGTTTACTATAATGCAACTCAAGGGAATTCATTCACTTTATATAGTGAAGTACTCTATGTAAAGCTTCCAAATGGATTCTATCTAGACAATTGGTTTATCTATTCAACTTATACATATTAAAAGCAATATATGGTCATGTACAATTGGTTAGATACACTAAACTATTGATAATTTGAGAATATTATAGTTGAGACATAAAAATACAACTTTTATTTTTATACAAAGCCTTAGATGAATCATTATGGGGTCTTAGCAAGTATATAGTTTGTATATCCAAATCTCTTTAAAACTTTCTCAACATAGTGAGATTGATAGATTACTATATCATAGCAGACCTTTTGATTTTAAACTCTAAAATCATGTAAGCAATACACATATTCTTCATCTCAAACTTACTACATAAGAACGATTTAGCACTTAGTGTTATTTACTATTCTCATATTTGAACCAAACAAAAATAATCTACGTACAAGCAAATAATGATGAATGCATTATTAACTGATTTACAATAGACAAAACCAAAAGATGATATGATACAATCAAACTTTTCATCTTATTGTTTAGGGAATTGTTTTAAACCATATAATGATTTAACAAGCTTGCACACCTTAAACTCATTCCCACAAGCCACAAAACCCTTTGGGTGATTCATATAAATTTCTTCATCGAGGTCACCATGAAGGAAAACGATCTTCACATCCATTTGATGGATTATTAGGTCATATATAGATGTTGGTGCTATAAGCACTCATATGGTACTTATTTGGGAAACTGGAGAATAGGTATTGAAGTAATCTATTCTTTTTTTGTCTATATCTCTTGGCAACTAACCTAACCTTGTACTTGTTAATTATTTCGTCCACATTCAGTTTCTTCATAAAGATTCATTTGCAACCTACATTAGAACAACCAAGAAGCAAATCCACCAATTTCTAAGTATCGTTGGGGAGAATTGACTGAATTTCATCGTTAATAGCTTCCTTCCAAAATTTAACCTTAGGTGAGGTCATAACATGCTAGAATGTGATAAGACCAATCTTCGATATTCAAAGTAACAAAGTCACTTTTAAAGTTTTTCGATATCCTAGATTGTTTACTTCTCTTTAGTTCATTTATTTGCTTAGAGTTATCTGATATGAAAACAACATAATCAGGGTTATTCCTACATTTGTCATCCTTTCCATATGATTAAAAATTAAACCAGTAGTAGGGTCATAATCTGTAGAAGATACACTTTGAAAAACTTCAGTGTTAATAAAGAATACATTCTCAAAGAATGTATCAATACAAAGCTCAATTATTGTGTTGACATCTATACTAGATATTTTAAATATAATGATCAAGAATCCATATGCATAACTCACCTTTATGTAACCCATAAATATAACATCCATTGTTTTATATCTTAATTTTTTTATCTTGTGTTTAAGAATGAGCACTTTTGCAAGACACCCACATTTTAAGATATCTGAGATTATTCTTTTGATGCTTCCAAAACTCAAATAGACTATTTTTCTTATGCTTATTAATAATATAACAAGTCGTATTCATTGAGGTAACCTAAAACTTTGAGGTAAAACATATCATATCATATAGGATTTATTTTTTCATATAGCTATTTCATTAGACTAGAGTGAATATGGAGTAATAACCTCATGAACAATACTGTTGTTTTGACAATATTCATGAAAAAGTTTGAGGTATACTCCCCTCTCCTATCATATCTTAATTGTTTAACCACCTTGTTAGTTTGTGTTTCAGCCTCATCTCTAAAGATTTAAAATGTTTTTAAGACTTCTTAACTTTTCAGTAAGTAATTATAATAGCATCTACTACAATCATCAATAAATGTAACAAAATATCTTTTATTATCCTTAGTTATCATTCCATTGAATTCACAAATATTAGTGTGCACCAAATCCAAAATTTTAGATTTTTTGTCAATCATATGGAAGGGGTTTTTAGGTTGATTCGTTTGCGCACATAAACCACATTTGTACTTTCTATTTATGATAGTCTTAGGGGTTAGATTTAAGTTATCATTTCTTTATAGAGTCAAAGTTTACATGACCCAACCTACCATGTCATACATTAGATAATACAATATTTTACACAAAAGAACAAGTAGAAATAGAGCCTTTATTTTCATTAAAATTCATGTAAGAATCAACAATTGGTTATACATAAATTTTAACCAGGTCATCTATATCACATAAATAACCATTCACAAAGAAACACCTTATACTAAGTCGTGTAATTATAACTTTTTACATTTTTTATCTAATCTTAATCCCTTCCTAACTAAAATAGGACCACTAGGAATATTTCGACGAATCATTGGAATGTATCCAACTCCCTCAAAAGTTATAACCTTTACCAAAAAAAACTTCAAGTCTCCACACCCTTCGCCCTTGACTTCGACAGTCAAATGATATTATAAGGTTAGAATTCTCCCACGTATGGTATGGTAATAAACAAACAGAGACTAGTCAGTACCAACGTACACATTAACCTTAATATCTATAATTCAATATTATGGCTAATAAATGGAAAGAAAGTAAGGTTTAAGGGATAGATACCCATCACTAGCAGGCACAGTGGTCACCATGTTGACTATATATAACTCATTCAATGGTTGTAAGCTTCTTAACTTTCTTTAAGGGACAGTCCATTACCAAATGTCCAACCTAACCACAAATCCAACATTATTTGTTCTTCTTTTATTGCTATATCTACCATAAGATCATCAACGGGCATCTTATCCTTCTTATGCTTGAGATCTAGGTTGAAACTCTTGCAAGACTTAGGAAAATTTTTAATAATAGACATAACAATAAACTTTTCAAAAAACTCCATCTCGTCTTCTTTCAAACCATGGTATAAAAACTCAAACTTGTGGGCCTATTCAACCATAGATTTTTCCTCTATCATTTCATACTTCAGGAATTTGGCTATAGAATATTTTTCAAGACTGAAGTCTTTAGTATTGTATTTACGATCCAAAGCAGTCCATAGATCTTTCGCTGTCATAGAAGATAAAAGAATCATAAACATCAAATAAAACATTCAATAGTGCCAATAATAACAATACATGGTGTCATTCTCCTTTTACTCGGCGATTTTATCCAACCTTCTAGGATCAGTATCATCAAGTTGGGAACAATTCGACTCAATATAAAAATATTACATAACATAGTTAACCAAATTTTAATACGTTGCTCCTAACGTTTGAAATGGGATCGAAAAAAATTTCGGCATCAAGGTCACATCACCCTTAGGTCGGAGGGTAGCAAGCAAAGATATGTTTACGATGGATAATACTTATTCCTCTAAGATTTTTGAAAAGTTTGTTGTAAACAACCATAGAAATACATAAATAAGAAACCAATATGAAACAATTATAAATTTGTCCCAATCAATGACAGTCACAGACCCAAAGTAAGTCATTAACAAACCGTATGAAAAACACAAGTAAATTGTAATAAAAAAAAGAGGTTATCTTTGCGAGTCACCCTTGTGGGCTTGCCTTAAAGAAATGAGCACCCCACTCCAGAGTAGTGTACGGGTAACTACGCTTTCCTCCTAGCATAAAACACACACAACCTAAAGTCACGTACCTTGCTTGAGGTTGTCTTTGACCACACCTTAGTCATCGTGGTTGGAGAAGAAGGGAACCAATCCTTTATTTATAGGTTGCATGATGGATCACAGATCACATATCCAATCGAAACGACACATCTCTCTGTTCCAGAATCGTTCTCATGTAAACACTCTTTCCTGTTACATCAAAAGTTTTTTGTGCGAAAAGATAAACTGAAGACAATTATCAAGCCCAAGCTCGACACAACACGCACATGTAGTTTAATATGTCCTCCGAAAGCTCTTTGAAATATGGTTCATCAACTACTAACTATATAAAAAGACATTTGGGTTTGTCTCATTTTTCAATATCACACTAAACTGTCTTCTCTTCGTGCTCTTCGTCATCACATGCAATTTTTTATACTTTACTACTTTCATATATATAATATGCATCAGTTCAATATTTAGGGATATTACACATAAATTAAATGTTATTAATGCACATGAGTTTAATTAACTCAACCATACTTAACATTAAATCTAATCCAACACTTTTCTTGTAAAATGAGAACCTTTAGGTAGTGTCCACAAGAATAACACTGCGGAACCTCATATTTGGATGATTGTTTGCTGCATTGACAGTATTTGCACTTTATTGATCTTAGTAACCTAAAAGGCTTAGGTCCTGATTTGTTCTCAGTGGTTTCACCAAAGATATATGTGGTCCACTGCGCCCGATCAAGGCTTCCAACTTCCACATGATTTGACAAAAAGTTCCCTTTTCCTCTCTTCGTGCTCTTCTCTCTGCGGTTTCACCTTTTCTTGATTTTTATTTCGCTCTATTGTTCATCTCTAGTTTGCTGCTATAAGTATAGATGATTATGTTTCCTTGTTCTTGCGGTATGCGAGTGTTGAGTACAGATATATTTGCAAGCATGCATGTGGATATTTTCCTGTGACCCTGCATGTTGAAGATATTAACGCTTTTAGTCCAGGCCAAGCTTATGGTATGTCGACTTCTGTTTACTAGTTGCTTTTCCTAAAATTATTCTCATATGTTGGATCTAAATCCATTTACTCAGAGCCATTTCAGTGGATGAATAAGAAAAAGGGAGTCATTTCTGACATCCATTCACTTATTCTGGATGCTCAGTAATTACCACTTGGGATTTAAATGAATTTTCTCATAAGAGAATCCGATTCTTTGGGTGTCTGTTGAAAGCTTATATCGCAACGATGAATTGCTTTATTATGTTTAATTTGCTTCAATTGGCTAATGATGATTTATTTGGATTCTCAGAAGATGAAAATCCAAATCAAATTCGCAAGGGAACCTACACCTCAACTTAGCCAAGCTTGACTCTGAAAGCTCCTTGTGGGAACTCTAGGCGGACCACTTTTTCCCAATTCAGAAATACAGCTTCCAATCAATTCACGTGTGCATAAAAGTTAAAACAAATACACAGACAGTTACATTCTATTATGAGCTAAGGTTTTGATTAAAGCAAATCTCATCCAATTCATTGAGTGGGAAATTTAATTTATTTATGTCTGTAAATTTTCTTTTGTGTTAGCCATATTTGGAAGATTTCAAGATTCCCTAACTAAACTTTTCATCTTATATGAATGCAGTCTTTGCCTATGAGCCTCATTCAATTCTCCCACTTGGGGTTCTCTCTTTTCAGTTACACAAACTTCATGCCCCTGCCTAAGATCAAATTCTTAGTGCATAGTGCTGTACGACCCTCAATCTGAGCCGCTCGCCCTTGTTCCTTATATACATACTGCTTTGTTGGATTAAACAGGTGTTTTATATGCCAATCCTAAGGCACATATGAGCATGGATGGGACATGCTGTTGTGACCAAGAAAAACTTCGTTTCATACTTAGCTGCTGGCTATAGTTGCATTCGGATACCAGGAGGATTACAATAACTCGTATACATGGAACTGAGTTATGAGGTTGGTTCATATAATTTTCCACATTTATCTTTCTTGTATAGAAGAATGATCTAACTCATGTTGAGTTAACTGCTATTATGGCATATGATAGGTTATGTGGAAACAAAGAATCCATGTACCTGACCCCATCTAGTATGAGAAGAGGCTTAGTTGTTGCTGTTGTATCTTTCTTGTATACAAGCTTCATTAAGACAAGCATCTATGCCTATCTATGGCTGCACCCACAGTGATACCTGACTGGGGGGGCTCAACTCACAAGTTGCTGTTTGATACCCAGTGCATTCATACCTGGCTTCGGCCACTCCATCGTAACCAAAACAAGACACAGATTAATATCTATGGTCAGGAATACCATATTTCAGGCACGTACGGTCCTGATGTTAAATCTGAAATAGCTGAATGAAGTATTAAACTTTCAGTAATAGAGGACTAAGATAGTTCTTTCTGGTTCTAGGGCCCAACTAAAGTAAAGGTTCCAAATGATTTATCCTCACTTCGGTCCTACAAAAACCATGATATGATTTATAGGATACGCTTCAAAATTTCTAGCATATTAAAACAAGGAAGCCAAACTCATCTTTCTTAATCTACTAACAAATAGTCTTAGGATTCAAGCAAAGAACCACCTCCCCACAAGGGTGTACTTATCCTTTGGGGTGAGCGAAAGTTCAATTGGGTGAGATTCTGGTGAGGTGGTCTATATGATATCCTGAAAAAGGTTCAAACTCCGGATTCAGGGACCTGATTATCTTCTATTTATATAAACGTCACTTGAAATCTATGTGATGGACTCTCATAGGTAGCATTCCTTATAAGACGGCAAGGTTTTGTGCATATAGCCATGGAGATGGGCTGCCCCATAGTCCCTGTATTTTGCTTTGGTCAGGTAATTAAAGATGAGTTATAGCAGATTTTGTTCATTAGCCTTCTAGCACGGTGATTAACCTCTCGCTTAATACGATGAAGCAGACTTGTGCTTACAGCTGGTGGAAACCAAAGGGGAAGCTGCATGTCTGTTTAGCCCGAGCACTCAAGTTTCCTCCTCTTGTGTTCTGGGGTGCGAATGGGTATGAAGCCAAGATTTACCTGACATCTCTATTATGACACACATATTCAACTGAGAGTTATATATATACAACAACTAAGCCTTTTTCCACTAGATGGGGTCAGTTACATGGATTCTTTGTTTCTACAGCTTTGGAAGCATAATGCAACCCTCTTCCTTTATTCAGGCTTGAGACCAGCCATGCAAAGGTGATCCCTTACATGGGTGGTATATATTACAAACTTTGAGTGGGGATGACCCACCTGGGGTCATATATGACCCACCATGTTTGTCTGGACCAGAGAAACCTTTGCACGCCTCAATCACCTTTCAAGAGGCCTACGCCCCCACATAAACTGTCAGCTTGTTACTGTTTCTAGTCTATAAGTCCTTGCACAAGGTTACAATTATAGCTGTTAAAGAATGGTACTTAATAAATGGCTAGGGCCCCCTGCCAAGGTTTCCCTTTTCTTTATTACAGTCCATTTCCTCAGCTTAAGCTGCATTTTATCTTGTAGATAAGGTTATGCAGAACTGCTGTCAGATATGCATGCCATGAATATTGAAGTTCATACCTTCAACTTGAAGGTTCTTTCTTGTCCCCTTCATGAAGTTCACCTTCTGCTCCCTTGATGCAGAACGCCGATACCTATGCGCCAAGCGATGCATGTTGTGGTGGGAATGCCGATTGAAGTCAAGAAAATAGCAGAACCTACCAAAGAAAAGGTGAAATCGAGCTCCAAACTGGAATTTTGTGAATCAAAGTTTAAAATGGACGCCTTATGAGATTGAATAGAATAAGTTGGATTGGCTGCTCTTGATTTACCTTGAGAAATTGAATAGAAATAAGGTAGATTTGCTGTTCTTGATTTCCCGACGTTTCTGAACAGATTGAGGAGGTTCTTGAAAGATTTATAGCAGCATTTGAAGAGCTCTTTCATAAGCACCATGGAAAAGCTGAGCAGTCTAATCTTCAACTTACAATTGTTTGAATTCGTGAAGTCTTTGATTTTCATCACCATTCGTATGTTAAAAATAAACAGTATGCAGTAAATCTCTCTCTCTCTCTCTCTCTCTCTCTCTCTATATATATATATATATATATATATATATATGTATAGAGACACACTAGACACTTTTGTACATCCATTCAAGAAGTGGGAGGAAGAATGTACTTTACAACAACAAAAAAAAGGAAAATGAAAAAGGAAAAATATTAAACTGTTGCTGTAATGGATGCGCAAGATTGCACAGTGAGTGTGTGTGAATCAGCCACTAGTATGTGTTTCTGAGTATGATTTCTTGTACTCCAAGCCCATCTCTGTTTCAATGGCTTTAATTCCTTCTAGGCCGACAGCTTATGAGGAGCAAACCTGCGTACCTTGCCTTACGTTTATGGGGTTTGTGCCAAAGATAAGATTCATTATTCTACACCATATTGAATCGTAGTTGAATGAGTACAATATGCAACCATGACTCAAGCCAATATACCATCTGCTCTTAGTGCCAAATGGAATGCCGATTGGGCTAATTGCCATTATGATCGGTGATTGACATGAGAAATATTTGAATGCCTGAAAGCATAATGCATGTTCTTGATCCAGCACTGAATCAAGTAGAGGGCCATGGCTAATACTATTAAAGAAAATATATGGGTCCAATACTTGTGCATGGGCTATAAATTTTTCAAGATTGTCCTCCTATTGCCCCATGAAGATGGTACATCATATGTAGCAACAATCATGTTTCACGTCCATAGTAAACATATCGAGATCAACTGTCGATTGTCGTTGTGTTACGGAGAAAGTTGTCAAGATTTGAATGAATCTCCACTCTTTCTAGGTTTTGCTAGCAGCAGGACGGAGTTGATCATAGAGTGTGTGAGCACTGCACTATGCTAATTAATGGCAGAGACGAGGATCAATTTAAGGGCACAGAGGTATTCAGCAGGAGAACCCCTTACCTTAAAGATCGAGGTGAAATTCATGCAATAAGCATTAAAGATACTAGGTAAAACAGAACATAAAACTAGGAAGAATGGAAATTCATTCAAATCTTGACAACTCTTCTGAATTCCGGTCATTTCTCTGGCAACTCTGCATCTCTCCTCAAGCTGTCTTCCCATGAGAGGGTCGCTCTGCTGGCACGCTGTCTTGGCGTCAACTCTCAATCTCTCACTTGCACACCATGGAGTGAAGAAGAAGAAGAGGTGAAGAAGGTAGAACACGCTATGAGGCGGACTAATACAAAGCAACGTAAAATGGCTATCTGGTGCACTCTAGATATTTGGTAAAACAGAACACAAAACTGACTCTGATGCACTATAGATCAAGCAACGACAAGGACCCACCCAGGCCTGACCCAAGAAATCTGTTCCGGAATGGCTGTAGACACAGTAGGAATTCCGGACCGCTGGACCCAACCCATTTTCAGTTAGGTCGACTCAAACCCAAACAGGCCATCTACTGGTTTTGATAAAATACCTGATAGAAAACAAGCCAAGTCCTGGAACTCGAGGTGACGGATCACAACAGACCCGTCAACCAAATTTGCCATTTCTAACACTAGAAGATTATGTTGTCGGAGTGTGAATGCTAGAAAATGCAATAACCTAGTTTTTAGTATTGAACATAGTTTCCTATGGTAGTACTTTATATGTTAACAACATCTTAGTTCGCTCGTTCATTTGTTATGTGATGGATCATACACTATATACGAGAGATGTCATATATTTGCACCTTAAGGCATAAGAAACTATGGCTTGAGACTTGAAGATTGTATGATTTCTAATGGTTTGTTTTGGTTTCCGAAAATTGAGGACCTATTAAATTGGTTGGCTTCAGTGTTGAGCTTCGAACCAAACCACACACACACATATATATGTATATATATACATATATAATAATATATATGGGTGTTGTGTGTGCGTGTATGTACTGTATTTATCTTTTGAAATTTCGATGGAGTAAAAGAGACGAGGGTGAGATGGACGAACCGTGGAATCCACTTGCAGTTACAATTTTTTAATTCCAAATACGCTCGTACCCGACGGATTTATCTCTTAAAATAACATGCCAACTAATTCACTCTTCTTCTTAATGACATCTCCTTTTGTCGTCATATGTATACGACGTTATGATAATAAACATTGCTACTGTTGGTTCACTGTCGATTCTGTTTTTTGTTAAAACAAACGAAGGTTTGTTTCGTAGTTCCTCATCTAAAACTCCTATCTTAGACCTCAGTTCCTCGTCCTAGAGTTCAACGCTCGTAAAAGCATTCAGGATTTGGAATTAGGCTCAATTGCGCACTTAAATTAATGTATGTATCGTGATCCTTTCTAACTGACCCTGCAGGATGAAATCGGTGTTGGTGGCGTATCGAACTTGTAGAAGACAACACATTGACAATTGTCATAGTGGTCATTACAAAAATGTCATCGTTATGAGGATCCTTGTTTGACAATTGCACCACTCTCTCTCTCTCTCTCTCTCTCTCTCTCTCAGTTGGTCCCACGATGGAGGGAAGCAATGGCCAGCCTGAGTTCACCGTCCGGGATCCACAACCGGCCGTTTTCCGGCGGGAGGACTACTCTCCCGTTAATTCCACGGTTGCCCTCGCCGTCTGGTTGGGTGCCATCCACCTCGATTTCGCCTTGGTTATGGCATCTCTCTTCCTGCTCCCCACCTACCTCTCACTAGCGTCAGCTCTCTCTCTCTCTCTCTCTCTCTCTCTCTCTCTCTCTCTCTCTCTCTCTCTCTCTCTCTCTCTCTCTCTGTGTGTGTGTGTGTGTGTGTGTGATCTTGATGGTGTGGTTTCAGGTTGGTGGGAGTGCTTCTTTTCTTGGCAGTCATCCCTGTGAGTTACAACAGCAGCTTGGGGCAAAGATTGTCAAAGTAGGGATTACAATTTTCTTTGCTTCCCTCTTTTCTTGCTTCTCTTGAATGGTTCCCCTTTCTCTACTTGTTTTCTCTTTGGTCGATAATCTCTTTCAAGTCAGTTATTGATTTGCGGTATGTGAATGTCGGTGCAGATATATATGCAAGTATGCATGTGGGTACTTTCCTGTGACCCTTCACGTTGAGGATATCAACGCCTTTGATCCGAATAAAGCTTATGGTATGTATCTGCTGAAGTATTGATGGTTTTCGTTGCCAGTTAATCACTACTGTCTAAGCTTTCTGTGTGGTAACATTTGGGTACAGTATTTAGTTCATGTTTTGGCACCCCCACGCTTCTCCATTCTCCTGTGCGATTCGCATATCGACCCAAAGTTGTCCTTTGATTGATGGGTTGGTAGAGCCACACTGTCTGACCAAGGGTTCTTGGGTTCCTGTCTGCAGCTGTGTTGCCATGAAGTAAATCATGAAAAAATAAAAGGAGAAAAAGATCCTGTTCAACTAGCTATTCTTTCTCTCGATTACATCCGCATTTGTCGCAAAAACTACCAAGTATTTGTTAACTTTGTCCTAAGCAATTGCACAGATTTAGGGAACATTGTCTGGGCATCTTCAACCACTATACAAAATTACAAATTGTGTTGCGAAGATACTCCTTGCCAATGATGGATATTCGGTTCCTCAGATTATTTTGTGTCTTTCTCCTCTCTTTCTGATGCATCTGAGAAGATTAAGTTGCGTTTATTTTGCAGTCTGTCATTTTCGTTAGAGGTAATACGGGTATCGTGATGGTACCCTTTTTCCCAAACCCTCATTTTTGTCAATGGGGGGATAAAGTGTTTATTTTCCTTACTGCTCCCATGCGCCAAAGCAAGCCATTTTTGTTTTGGTCCCCATATCTTTTCTCTTTTATTTAATAGCGGAGTTCTGAAGATAACGGAGTCTTCGGGAATCCACCTTACAGCCTTATAGAATTCCATATTTCAGCTGATTTCTGAAACAAAAATTATCGAGTTTCTTTCATGTTTCTGTTGACCTTGATGTTATTTATCTCCTTTGCCTATTTCTCTTCGCAATTGGACAAAGTTGCTCAAATTTATTTCTTTTAACGGCGGTTCTGGATTTTTTTGTAAAAATGTACTCGCAGTTTTCAAAGTAAATTAGGCTCGAGGAGTTCACTAGCGGTTTATGTTTTAAAAGGTAATCGGCTAACTTGGACAAAAATCTGGTTTGATACTTCCTCTTTTGTTGGGGTGCAGTCTTTGGCTATGAACCTCATTCGATTCTGCCACTTGGTGTTGTTGCACTTTGCAATTACACAGGCTTCATGCCCCTGCCAAAGATCAAGGTTTTAGCCACCAGTGCTGTAAGTCCCTTAATCTGAATGTAGTCTGCAGTTATGCACTTGCAGTTGTTTCCTACTATACTGTTTTGGATGCGACAGATTTTCTATACACCAATTTTAAGGCACATTTGGACATGGCTGGGACTAGTTGCTGCTACCAAGAAAAACTTCATTTCCTACTTAGCTGCTGGTTATAGTTGCATTGTGATACCAGGAGGTGTTCAAGAACTCATGCATATGGAACCTAATTCAGAGGTTTGTTCAATTCTGGAACTTTTCTGTTGTTAGAGCTTAAAATGGCTATGATGATGGGACATCCATCCTGATGTGAGATTCAAAATAGTTATCGAACTTTCATGAAAAAGGTCCAAGAGGCAAAGGCTTGTCGAGTCTGTGAACCAAGACTAAACTGTTCCTTTTGTCGGAATGGAGTTGCTCCTGAAACTGAATGTTCATTAACATATCTTTTTTGTGGTCAATGTGGATCTCATCATTGGTAACTTTCAGAACTAATTCTTCTCTAACTTTGGTTCTGCAAGGAATCTTATTAGCTTCTCTTTGAATTTGAGCTGGAAGCTTTGTGATGGACTTTTCACAGGTTGCATTTCTTAGAAGACGGCAAGGTTTTGTGCGCATCGCAATGGAGATGGGTCACCCATTAGTCCCTGTCTTTTGTTTTGGTCAGGTAAGCATGAATTACAAGGATCTTGTACATTCTCCATCAACCGTCTGCTAACTTACATTTCTTTGCTTCTGGGGTTTTGTGCAAGGGGAGCAGACTAGTGTTTATGGCTGGTGGAAGCCAAAGGGAGACCTGTATGCCCGTTTATCTCAAGCAATAAAGTTCACTCCACTTGCATTCTGGGGTGTGAATGGGTACGTCCTGGTTATTAACGTGAAATGCTAAATTAAATTTTTTGAGTTTTTTAATGAGAATAAATATCATTTAAAACATACAATGAGCACCACCAATTCTTGTTCGTGAACTATTCATGCGGATTAAGGTACTTGTGAAAGGTTGTAAAGAAATGGCTTGTTGCAAATGAGGTCCAAATAATGGGATCAGCTAAATAATTATTCTGATTGATGTAGGCTTGGTTGCGTTGACCTTGTTATATCAATCCACATAACGAGCATTGTTCAATCCAAAGTTCTAGTTTGAGTTTATGTGGGTGTGCAGAGAGTACCGGTTGTCCTAAGGAGTGATAGACTGTACTTAGTTCCCATGTCATTCATGAAATACAGCTAAGAAATCTGATTTACAACAACTAAGCCTTTTCCATACTAGATGGAGTCAGCTATGTTGAATTTTGGGCTTGAATCAATTATTGAATTGAATAAGAAAACACATTACACAATGGAGCACTACAATGGTGTGGATCGGCCACCACCTGCCGCCACCACCCTTTTCACGTTAAAACCTAATAACAAACTCTAATGAATACTTATATACTGATTTAACTTAAAAGACTAAAATGACCCTAATAAGTAACTCATGGATTACGGTTCCTAATGGATCATCAGAATATGATCCATTAGGACCCGTATTACAAACTACTATACTTTACATGACTCAAACTTACTTATGACTCTACGTATACACCTATAACTAAATAATAACTCTAATTAATCAAGATTTAACTTGATTTCCAATACGCCCCCTCAAGTTGAATCTTGAAGTTTTATAATCTTCAACTGATAGAGAGCTTTATGAAATCCTCTTACGGGAGCCGGTTTTGTGAAGATATCTGCCAATTGGTCTTCTGAACGTACATGAATCAAGTTAAAGATGCCTTGAGTAATCTTTTCTCTGATGAAGTGACAATCTATCTCAATATGCTTCGTTTGTTCATAAAAAACATTCCTCTCGTAGGATCTCTGCAGTGTGCCTCTCCTCTGACATATCTAGAGATCTCAAAAACATGAGTCCTTTAGGACAATATACAAGAAAGTTTAGCAATAAAAGGATTTATTGCATCTGCCATTGCTTGAAAATGAAAACTGTTTGCTGCATTAAATAGTTTCATGCAGCATGCATCATAATTACCATAGCTGCCAGGTGTAGTGGAAGGACAACTGGAGAGCTGCTTTGCTATCAGTATAATAGGTAACCAGAGTATTCACTTTGAAGCCAAGTTCTGTTAAGAAGGATAAAACTCATATTCATTCCTTCACACATGCCTGAAGCAATTGCACGATATTCTGCTTTTGCACTCGATCTGGACACAACTGATTGTTTCTTGCTCTTCCATGATACAATGTTTCCTTCCAAACATACCACATACCCAATAGTTGATTTTCTGTCAGTCTTCGAATCAGCCCAATCAGTATCTGAATATATCTTTAGATCTAGGGATGAATTTGTAGTGTACAATAAGTCATAGGTTAGTGTAGACTTCAAATATCTGATGATATGAAAGACTGTATTCATATGATGTCTGGAAGGATTATGCATCCATCTACTCACATAGCCAACAGCAAAACTGATATCAGGATGTGTAATAGTGACGTATATTAGTTTCCCAACCAATTTTTGGTACCTTTCAATATCCTCATATGGTTCTGCATTACTTCAAATAAATATCTGATGATATGAAAGACTGTATTCATATGATGTCTGAAGGATTGTGCATACCATCTACTCACATAGCCAACAGCAAAACTGATATCAGGATGTGTAATAGTTCCAATGATTTTGGTACCTTTCAATATCCTCATATGGTTCTGCATTATTATTATCATCCTCCTTGAGAGTCTCCATAGGAATCAAGCATACATGACAGTCTTCCATTTTGGTTTCTTTCAACAAGTCCAAAATATATTTCCTTTGACTTAAGAATAATGTATGATTGCTATAAATCACCTCTATACCGAGAAAGTAATTTAATCTTCCCAAATCCTTCAAATCAAATAAAATATTGAGTTGTTTCTTAAGCTCACAAATGCCTGTAGTATCATCTCCTGTAATAATTATATCATCAACATATACCAGTAACATAATATTTCTCTGACGGTGTTTAATGAATAGTGTATGATCACTGATGCATTGTTTAAACCCTAGAGCCCGAATTCCATCACTAAATTTCTTAAATCATGCCCGTGAAAATTGTTTCAATCTATAAATTGATTTCTTTAGTTTGCATACTTTCCCTTATTCATTTCCATTGAAGTATCCTGGTGGTAAGTCCATATAGATGTCTTCCCTGAGATCATCCTGAAGTAATGCATTCTTCACGTCAAGCTGCCATAATTCCCATTTTTTATTGATTGCCAAACTCAGCAAGATCCTGATGGTGTTCATTTTGGCCATTAGAGCAAATGTCTCTGTGTAATCTATGCCATAGGACTGACTGTATCCTTTTGCAACTAATCTTGCCTTATATCATTCTATATTTCCATCAGCCTTATATTTTACTGAGAATACCCACTTATATCCTACAGTTTTCCTCTCTGATGGTAGATCTATCAATTCTCACGTATGATTGTGTACTAAAGCTGAAATTTCCTCTTCCATGGCTGCTTTCCATTCTGGGTGTATTTTAGGCTCTTCATAAGTCCTTGGTATAAAAGTATTTTCTGTATTCATCACAAACAACTAATATTCTTTTGGATAATCAAAGAGTGACACCATTTTGTCCAATGCATATTTTGCAGTTGTGCGCTTCCCTTTTCTAATTGCAATGGGTAAATCATCTATTTCCACATCTGAGGTGTGAGAGCTTATCTGAAGAGGAGGTGGATTTGATTCACTTTAGAAATTTTGATCTAGGGTGACAGTCTGATATGGAAAAACAATCCTTCGGTTTCCTTGATTATATACTTGTCATTGCCCTGCATTTTCCTGAGTGGATGTAATGTCTATTGGAGGAAGTGGGATCACTGGAGTAGACTGTAATGTAGATGTAAGTTCTTCCTGCACTCCATAAAATGGAATGTCTTCATGAAAGCTGACATCCATTGTAACATAAAACTTTCGTTTGGACGGATCATAACACTTATACCCCTTTTGCGTGGTCGAATATCCCAAGAAGATGCACTTAATCGACCTCGCATCAAGTTTATCTCTGGCACCTTGATGGATATGGACAAAGCACGTATAGTCAAAGATTCTTGGTAACAAATGGAATTGTTTTCTTGAAGGACATAGTGAGTGAAATGGAGTATCTCCACTGAGAATTCTCCTCGGCATACGATTTATAAGAAACACAGCTGTTAAAACTGTTTCACCCCAGTAATATTTAGGTACATTGCATCCAATTAAGAGAGTTCTCGCAACTTCTAAAATGTGTCGGTTCTTTTTTTCAGTCACACCGTTCTGTTGAGGAGTAGGAACAAGACGTCTGGTGTAAGATTCCCTGTTGTAGGAAGTATGAGTGAAGGGATTGAGACATAAATTCTCCACCATTATTACTGCGAATGATTTTAATAGCACTCTGAAACTGAGTCTATATAAACTGACAGTATACAGGAATAATTTCTCTCACTTCATCTTTAGTTTTTATAAGATAAATCATAGTAAATCTAGTGCAATCATCAATAAATGACACAAAGTACTTATATCCCTACATAGAAGTCGTAGAATAAGGACCCCAAATATCAGAATGCACAATCTCAAAAGGAACGGAAGATCTTTCTTCATTTAAAGGAAAGGAAATACGATGGTGTTTAGCCTTCTGACAAGTTTCATAATTCAAATTCAAATCATTACAATCTCTAAACTCTGGTAATAACATTTTTATTTTGAAAAACGGTAAATAGCCTAGCCATTGGTGCCAACGAGGTATGTCCTCCTTCTGTCTCTCAGTAATTATCGTTGATTGTAGAGTAGCCCCTTTATTGTCCTCGCACACATAGAGACCTCTCCTCACATTACCATGACCAAAGATCTTCCTCGTCTTCAGTTTCTGAAAGACACATCCACTGAAATCAAAGATTATACGACATTTTAAATTCTGAGTCATAGCAAAAACAGATAATAGGTTTACTGATATATTGGGAACATGTAAAACATCTTTTAATGTACCAAATGATGTAACAATACTTCCTTTTCTCACTATTGGAGTAAGAGACCCATCTGCCAGTCTAATATTGATAATGAAACCTCTTCGACTGACCATGTCATCTGTAGCACCAGAATCAATAACCCATATCCTTGAATAAGAAGAATTTATATTACCCTGTGTCATGAATGAGAATGGATAGATGCTGTGAGAGGATGAAGAAGGATGTTGCGGATCAGTCAAACGTGCCTTTAACAATTCAATTTCTTTCATCGTATTAGCTAGAGAAGTAGTATTGTCTTCAGCTTTTTGTTTTTTATTCTGATCACTGCTGAAGTATGCCCTATTGTTCCGATTCTGAAAATAAGTATGTTTTCTAACTAACTCCTAACATGTTTCTTTGAAATGTCGAGGTTTCTCACGGTGTGAACAGATGATCTTTTCTTTTTCTTGAGATGTCAATCCAGATCTATCTCTGCCTCTGCCTCTACCATAACCTCCTCTTCCTCGAGCAAAGGGAGGAACATAGGTATCTCCTCTTCCTCGAGCAAAGGGAGGAACATATGTATTTTTCCCAACAAATGCTGAAGTCTCTTAATTGAGTTTGGTTTTTTTTTTCAGAAGTTTTCCGTCTTCTTCTCTAAGGATGTTATTGCTTACTGCTTCATACTCTGAGGAAATCCCTCATAGAAGGTCGAACACTTTGCGCTCTTCAAACTCCTCATTCCTTTCAAGAGTACAAGCATGACACTTAGTCTTAGAATACAATTGCAGTTCTTCCCACAGACCTCTGAGCTCTGCATAATACTCACTGACTGACCGTTCTCCTTGTCTATATTTTTTAATCTTCTCTATGAGATCATATTTCTTAGCTATATTTTTTCTTTGAGCATAAGCTTTTTAAACTGTCAGCCAGATATCCCTAGCAGTCTCTAAAAATATAAAAGTGATGTCAATAGAAGGAGTCATAGATTGAATTAACCAAGCACTTATAAGTGCATTTTCTCTGCACCTTTGAGAATAAGAAGGATCTGAAATTGGGGTTCTAGGTATATCACCTGTAAGATAATCCCATCGCCCTCTAGCCATGATAGTCAATTTTATTGATCTGGCCCATTGAAGGTAATTCTTATCATCTAATTTTAAATTTGTGATTTGAAAGACTTCACTTTTGTCTAACGGAGATTCATTACTCTCTGACATCTTCGCTTTTTCCATTCTTATACTAGACTTGAAGTATCCAACTTTCTGTCACACACTCATAACAACAAACACATGGTGTGTTAATATAAAAAACTGTTAAACAAATTACCAATCTGCCTCCAACTACACACTGTCGATTCCTGCAAGCAATTCCCAGTCTGCCGCCAACTGCAATCTGCCAATTCCTATTTTAACAAGGTCTTTAAATAACAAACATACCTTAAGATAATGAATCAAATGGCCTACCCGATATGAACACTTTGCTTCATCAATTGATAAGACAGCAACAATCAGTTGAATCACTCAAAGATTATGAATACAACCCCTCTTTTTTAATGTAGATATTCCATCAACATACACGGTTTCGAATATTTAATCTGGTGCTGAAATATATGTAAGATAACGCTCCAAATAAGTGCTTCCTTTCTTCACAATGAAGTACGCAAACCACGCAATATTCAGTCTCAAAAAATACAAAACGAACACACCTTAAAACGTTTGAAGAGTGTCTTCACTATGCAAAAACTGATTTCACGTTCCCTCTTCGATTTCAGTCGATTCTTGAGGATTTAGGCTCTGATACCATGTTGAATTTTTGGGCTTGAATCAATTATTGAATTGAATAACAAAACACATTACACAATGGAGCACTACAATGGTGTAGATCGGCCAGCACCTGCCGCCACCACCCTTTTCACGTTAAAACCTAATAACAAACCCTAACGACTACTTATATGCTGATTTAACTTGAAAGACTAAAATGACCCTAATAAGTAACTCATGGATTACGGTTCCTAATGGATCAGAATGATCTATTAGGACCCGTATTACAAACTATTATACTTTACATGACTCAAACTTACTTATGACTCTACGTATACACCTATAACTAAATAATAACTCTAATTAATCAAGATTTAACTTGATTTCCAACAGGCTAGATTGATTCTTTGTTTCTTGTTTTTATAGAATCCATGGTAAGTCCGACAAAATTTTACGCGGGCTGTCATAAGCGTGATGCAATCCTCCTTTATCCGGGCTTGGGACTGGCCAAGCTACGGATTACAACCCATCGGTTTGACCATGTTTTAGTTCTTTGTTATTGATTCATTTCTCATTTCTTAGGTGGAGCGGACACCCCACCTGAGTTTAACGTGGTGCTGTCACTCATTGAGGAGCATCCAGAATATGGAGTTTTTTTTCAGAAAATTTGTTTGATGTTCTTGCAGATCACCAATACCCAGGCGGCATCCGATGTATGTTGTTGTGGGTATGCCTATTGAGGTCAAGAAAACTGTACAAGCCACCAAAGAAGAGGTGAGGTCAAATTTCAAGCTCGTCGCGGTTTAAGTAGGGATTAGACTGCATTTCTTTTGAGGCTATTTGAGTTGTGTATGGGTTTCTGTTGATTTCTTTCTTCCACGATCTTTTGAATAGATTGACGAGGTTCATGGAAGATTTATAGCAGCACTTCAGGAACTCTTTGATAGGCACAAGGGGAAAGCTAACCAGCCTGATCTTCAACTAAGAATTTTGTGAATTAGCAACTGCTGCTGTGTCTGACTTCACATTGTAAAATGTGCAATCTTTGTAGTCAAAGCTGCTAGTCATGTATGCTTGAACGTATGGTTCTAAAATGGGAATATCGGATGGTAGATCCTTCCTGTATTTGCGTGAACCTACCCACCAGATGTTGGACCATGACCATGCCAAATAGGTCTATGGTTTATTTACTTTTTTTAATGTTTTAGAAAATTCGGCTGCTGCATATTTTTCTCTCAATTATGCAGAAGAAAAGGAATGCTTCAATAAATAAAATTCAAATCATGCGTCTTGTAATGATCTAAGAAAGAAAAAACTCAGGCGTGTGGAAACAACTCAAGATCACATAGTCGATCGCCCTCAACATCCTTTGAGTGGAATCTTTACGACCGGTGATGGTTGTGAAGCGGGCTCGCAAATAAATATGTATGACAGTGACAAGCGATGCTCTTTGCTCAAAGTTTTATTCCGATTCTTTCCCGTGTAGGTGGACTAATTGGCTTAAGCTGGATCGATGGGATATTAGATATGCAGATTGTATGCTAGCCTTTCGTATAAACCTTAAAACCAAAGCCTAACTACTGTATTTTGGTCTTCTCAATTAGTTGGTTCGCTACTTTTCAAATTTTTTCTTTTGAATCATTTGAAGCTATCTCTGTTCTACCTTTTCTTTTCGCTCTCAAAGCCATTTGATTAGCAAGCGAAGTGCTTTTTTGCATAATGTAGTTCCTCAATTGTCTCGACCCATTTGAGGAAACTAGGCTGATTGATATGCTTTTCCTTCTCAAGAATCTCCTTTGATTTACGCATCATGCATCTGCTTGTCATGTCCATGTAGCAAGGAACCAGAATAGGGCTTGCATTGTTTGAAAATGATAACAGACGAACTTGCTTTTTAAATTAAATGCTAATATAAAACCACATAGAGATTATAATCACGAGTAAGAATCGACGTAGCTGACCAATTTAGTGTGGGAGAAGGCTAAATTCTGATGTGATTGTATTTTTTTGTCATGTATATGTAAAAGGATGTTGATATTAGTTTAGGGGAGCTAATCAAACTAAAAAAAGTATATAAACCATAATTTTTATCAACATATTCAAAATAATGAAATCAAAGAAACTCTTAAATATACGAAGGTTGGTAAATTTGTTGGATCATATAATATTCTTATAAAAATATGAAAATTTTAAGAGAAATGAGAATCACTTAACTCACAAGATTATTTAGTGAAATATAGCGAAACTAAAAGATGTTTAAGGAATGGATACACCCATATATAAGAACAGAAAAAACATTTAGAATTGTGTGAATTATTGAGGTATTAAGTTATAGTATGAAATTATAGAAAATAAGTATTTAGTGTAGGTTGAGACAAATAGTAAGTACAATAGAGAATCAATTTGAATTTGTGTCAAGCATATTTACCATTGAAGCAATTCACCTATTGAGATGTCTTATGGAACATCTTAGTGCAAAAAAAAAAAACTTTACATGTATTTATTGATTTAAAAAACATATAATAAGGTGTCAAGATATGTTCTTTGAAAAACCTTAGAAAAGAGAGGTATCCTATTGATATATATAAATCTTATAAGAGTCATGTATGATGTTACATGTGTGAGGACTTATAAAGGAATGATAAATTTATTTGAACTTAATATTGGGTTAAGTCAGGGATCACCTTTAAGTCTATATTTATTTATATTAGTCCTCGATGAGTAAACAAAACATATTTAAGATAAAGTGTCTTGGTGTATGTTATTTGCAGATGATATTATGTTAATGGATGAGTCTAAGGAAAAAGTTAATAGAAAATTAAAATTGTTGATAGAAACATTAGAAAGTAAAAGCTTCCGACTTAGTAGAACAAAGACACAATATATAGAATAAAAGTTTGATCATTCAATTATTTTAGAGGATATAGAAATTAAGATTGTCACACGTTACATGTCTCACAAGAAAAGTTTTAAATACTTATGGTCAGTTTTCAAAGTGATGAAAAAATTGATTGAGATATTATGCATAAAATTAATGCATATTGTTTAAAATGGAAAGGGATATCAAGTATTTTATGTGACAAGAAGATACTATTAAAGTTGAAAAATAAATATTATAAAGCAACAATCAGACCTACTATGTTTTATGGTTTTGAGTGTTGACATTTAATCGTGAACATGTACAAAACAGGCTCCATATTTGATTGGCATCTTGTGTATCCTCCCATGCGAACTTATAAGTGCATTAGGAACATTGAAGTTTCAAAATAACAACCAAGCATTTTCCCACTAGATAGTCGGCTATATAGATTTTTTTTTCTCCACATAGCCTTATCATGTGCCATGCTAGTAGTTAACTCAACATGAGCTAGATCATTATTTATTGTTTCTTTCCAATACTTTTGTGGTATTATTCCCTTTTTAATATTTTTATAATTTAGTTTTTCATATATTCTTACTTGAGCTTTATTTTTGCTATGGACATCTTTTGTACATGTTGCTACCTAATACTAAAAACCATAAAACATAATAGGTCTAATTGTTGTTTTATAATATTTACCTTTCAACTTTAATGGTATCTTCTTGTCACATAAAATACCTAATACCCTTTCCATTTTAACCAATGTGCATTAATTCTATGTGTAATATCTCAATCAATTTTTTCATCACTCTAAAAAACTGGTCATAAGTATAAGTATTTAAAACTATCCTTCCGAGACATGTAATGTGTGACAATCTTAATTTCTGTCTTCTAAAATAACTGAACGATTAAACTTCTATTCGATATATTGTGTCTTTGTTCTGCTAAGTTGAAAGTCTTTATTTTCTAATATTTTTCTCAACATGTTCAATTTTTTATTAACTTTTTCTTAGACTCATCTATTAATACAATATCATATGCAAATAACATACACCAAGATACTTAATCATAAATATGTTTTGTTTACTCATCAAGGACCAATATAAATAAATATAGACGTAAACGTAATCCCTGATGTAACCCAATATTAAGTTCAAATAAATCTGTGATTCTTTCATGAGTCCTCACACATGTTGCACCATCATACATGTCTCTTCCAAGATTTATATATTTCAATAGGATACCTCTCTTTTCGTTCTTTAAAGAACATCTCTTTACACCTTATTGTATAAGCTTTTTCTAAATCAATAAATACCGCATGAAAGTTCTTTTTTGTTGTAAAATGTTTCATAATACATCTCAATAGGTGAATCACTTCAATGGTAAATCTGCTTGACACAAATCCAAATTGGTTCTCTATTGTACTTAATATTTGCCTTAACCTACATTAAATACTTATTTTCTATAATTTCATAATATGACTTGATACCCCGATAATTCACACAATTCTAAATGTTTCATTTTTTCTTGTATATGAAGTATACTCGTTGTCTATTCCTTAGACATCTTTTAGTTTCTCTATATTTCATTAAATAGTCTTTTGAGTTAAGTGATTCTCATTTCTCTTAAAATTTTTCATACTTCTATAAGAATATTGTATAGTCCAACAAATTTACCAACTTCATATATTTAAGTCTCTTTGACTTCATTAAAAATTACAATTTATATATATTTTAATTTGGTTAGCTTTTCTAAACTAATATTATCGTATCAATTTTTGTTAAAAAACTTATAAAACACATTGACAAACCAAATATCTTGTTTGAAAAATGAACGAGGTATAAGCTCGCCAAAGTCCAAACTCCACAAAGCACCTCTCAAGCAAGAACTCGTCCGAAGGCCCACTCACAAATTAAGCCAGATTAACGGAGTCCATGAAATGATATAATTCACACCAATTTTGAAAATCTTATACGCAGACTTTTCAACGGTGTCTATAGCAATTTGCGTTCTTCATAATTCAAGAAAGAAGAGGAAGAGTGAATGATGCCAAGAGTTTGTACAACATTATTTGGTGGCTTTTGTTAACCACAACAGAGACCATGGGAAGCCCAGTAGCTCTTATTAAATGACCTTCGTTCTTGGACATGACAGGAATCAGCTAAGAATCCTGTCCACTTAGCTCTTATCAAAGAGATGTATCCTTTCCAGGGTCAGTATCAGAAACGTAATAGAGATTGTAGCTTATGAGGTTGTAACAGAAGCATTTGGTTGATGACCATGGTTGCTCATTTAATGCAACTTGCTTTCTAGTAACAAAAATTATCAGAAATGCATGAGCTATCCTGGATAATGTTAGAAGCACACCTAAAAGTTCATACTCTGTTGGTTAAGAAAATATTTTTCAGCAATTTTAGCTTGAACAAAGTTCATACTCTGTTGGTCAAGAAAATATTGTAACGAAAATTTGTTCATCGTTCATTGGCCACAAGGTGTGAAGAGCAGTGTTGTTTGTACCGTATTATTTTTCTCCATTTAAAATAAAAAAACAGAAAAATCAAGAAAAATAAAAAACAATTCTAAACAATTCCTATAAAACAAAATTTAAGTAAATATTAACGAAAATTTAAATTATAAACACTAAACAAGTAGTAAATATTCTTTAAATTTATAACTTTTATAACTAAAAAAGAAGAATCACAATATTTTAGAAATTCTATTGTTAAAATTGTCACATTCAATCACTTCTAAAAATACATTGAAAATCATTGTCCTCGAGTGGTTTTAATCTTATTTTAGAAATTAAAAGATAAAGGATAATATTCAGTATTTTATTTCCACTTTCATTGGTATAGAATGAGATTAATGCTAATGTCGCTTTTACATCATGTTCACATTATTTTGATGAGAATAAGCTTGGATGCCTTTCATTTATCTGCAACATCAGGAAGAAATAGTTACAGTACTAAAAATATACATAGTTATCATTACTTACTACATTATTTTAAAAAGTTTTTCATATGCTTTACATGCAAAAGTCTATATAATTTGACAATGAACACCGTATTTACTAGCAAGTCCTTGGATATGGTGCTAGTCAATCATTATAAATTATGATAATTTTTGACATTTAAAAAAAAGCGAGATATACGACTCGTATCGCACGATACAAGATAATACACCATATTCATCCCATATCATTCGATACAAGACACATAACACTGATGAAGAGAAACCCAAACTCACACCACAGAAGCCATGACATTGGAAGAAAACAGGTATTTATTGGAAGGAAAGAAAACAATAATAGAAATAGGTCCCAAAGGCCAACAAATCCAGCATACACAAGAACTAACAAAAATTACGGACAGAAAGAAGGTTGATACTAGGCGTCGGCAGACTAACCAGCCACCAGCCAGAAGGCACCATGATAACCGCCACCTTCTCCTCCAACTCCCACTAGAACACAGCCAAGCACAATTGCATGCAGCCATGCAAGTGTCTTCTTCTCCTTGGTCAGAAAGGATAAAAGAAAAGAATAAATACAAGAGACACAAAAAAATCATTTAAAAAGAAGTGTGCATTCCTCTTGCATTTAATATAATATGAACCTTCCTTTTACTTTTGACAACAAAACAAGAGACCTGCAAGTGACCACCTTATAATCCACCATCCATCTTCCGGATGGACTACACTCAACATAGTCGCACACCCATGACTGTGGTTGAACTATCGTGCGGAACAACACCCAGTGTGATCATTGGAAAAGGGTAAACAGGTGACGATTTACAACATATTTAAGATTCTACACAAACAGTCATTTCCAGCATATCTAAGGTTTAGAAGATTGCAGAAGTAGGTAGTCAGACAGTCATGATCGATTTAAGGTTACTATTCAATTCAAAGCAACCAACACAACAATCCAGTGGCAACCCTCTTCTCTTATCCTACCCTATCTAGCTCCATTTAGAACGGATTCTTTAACATAAAAACCATTTTAAAAGAGAGTATAAAGATGTGTTTCTTTGATCGTTATCTCAAAATCCTGGCCTGTTAACAGAAGAACCAAAGTAACGAGACGCAAAAGAGATAAGTCAAAATAGTGGAACATACTTCATCTTAATTTTTTGTGTTTCTCAACGACGTGTCAATACCGAAAGAGAGGTTGAGAGAGACGAAGAGAGGAGGCAAAATAGCAATGACGTACTTCATATTAATTTCTAGTGTTTCTCATCTCCATTCAAAAAGAGAACAATGTATTGTACCAAAAAGAGATTACAGAACGGAATACTTGCCTGTTTGTGCTGCACCAGGCAATGACAATGCTTGTGCAGTGCAGTCCTCAAGCACTCGCTTTAGCTCAGCCTTAGCCTTCTTCACAGATGATTCCGTTGGACCTTCAATAAACAAGTACAGTTTCCTCTCTCCTGGACCAGCTATCTTGCCAGGAGGAAAATACTGCCCCCTTGTAGTGACTGCAGCTCCCGTCCATTCGGAGATAGGACCAAGCGTCTCCTTGTGTGTCACCTTCCACCGACAATTCTGTGGGAAATCGTTAATCTCCAACTCTGCTTCATAGTGCTCAGGCATTGCATCTGCTTGTATTTTTGCCAAATTATGTTGCAAATTCATTGCAGCAGCTAATGCAGTGACTCGTGCGGCAGCATCATTGGGTAGCACTGAGAGACCTGCGGCCCCTGGGAGAGCCGATAGACCAGGAAGAGCTAGAGCAGGAAGAACAGGCAACCCCCCATTTGGAAGAAATGGTGCCGTCGATACCGGCAGCGGCGCCGATGTTATGGCAGCAACTTTGGAAGCCGCAGCCAAAGCTGCAACTTGAGCAAAGGCAGCAGCCTGTGATAAATCAGCTCCTGCCTTCCGAACCCCATCATCTTCCGAGTCCGAATCAGACTTATCTTCTTCAAATCCATATTCTCTTGCTTGGGCTTTCTTTGCCGCTTTCCGGGCTTCATCTTCCTCCTCATTGAACTTAAAACCACTGCCACCATAGCCTGTTCCATGTGCGTGTTCTGTACCCAGATTTACCTTCGCCATGAAACCATCAGCAAGCGCCTTAAGGTCAGCAGGAACAACTTGCTCAGACAACTCCAATGCTTTAACAAGATCAGGCGCATATCTAGCCTCGTCCTCTGAAACGAATGTGTAGGCCTTGCCTGTGCGACCAGCTCGACCCGTTCGACCGACACGATGAACATAATCTTCGTAATGATTTGGCACATTGAAGTTCACCACAAGTTCCAGCTCCTTCACATCCAGACCCCTGGCCGCAACACTAGTCGCAATCAAAAGATTGCAGACGTTGCTCTTGAAGTCTGATATGGTTGACTCTCGGTCAGTCTGATCCTTGGCTCCGTGAAGAGAAAGACATGGGTAACCGTGCCTTAGCAAATCCTTGAATAAAGAATCACACTTCTCCTGTGAATGAACAAAAACAAGAATCTTTCCTTTCTCATACTCTTCACCTAACAGCTCAAGGAGTCTCAAGAACTTCTCTTCCTCTGGTCTTACCTCCACCCTTTGCATTATGTCCTTGTTAACAACACTCCTTCCTCCCACCTGAATCTCCACAGGTTTGTTCAACACTTTCCTCGCTAAAATCTCGACTTGGCGCGGAAAGGTCGCAGAAAAAAGAACAGTTTGCCGATCGGGTCTAGTATTTTGAACAATCCTTGTGATCTGCGGTTCAAACCCCATATCAAACATCCGGTCAGCCTCATCCATGACCAAATAAGTAACTCTCCGAAGATTGGTGATCTTCCCACCACTAGTGCAGAGAATATCGATCATTCTACCAGGAGTGCAGACAACAATCTCCGTTCCCCTCTTCAGATCACTTATTTGTTGGGCAACACCAGAGCCTCCATACACAGCAATACAGTTCAATCCCATGGCCTTGGAGAACTTCTTTATGTCACCATGAATCTGCTGGACGAGCTCCCTCGTGGGTGCCATGATAAGACCGATAGGTCCATCTCCGGCAACGACAGGAGGCTGATCTTTGATGTGACGAAGCATAGGCAATACGAATGCAAGAGTTTTGCCAGAGCCCGTCTTCGCTATGCCAATGCAGTCTCGGCCACTCATAATTATTGGCAATGCTTGAGCTTGAATGGGCATTGGCTTCTCAAAATTAAGCTTCTTGATAATTTCAAGTATTTTCGTGGACAATCCAGTTTGGTTCCATGTCCTCGCCGGCTTGGGAACATCTTTTCCATAGATTTTCAATTCAAGCTGTTTCCTATAAGCAGAAACCTCCTCCGGCGTGATCTTCGATATCTCCTTCACTTCGATGTAGAAGTTTTTCCTGAACGGCGGATACTGTATCTTCGAATGATCTACGATAGACAGCTTCTCCACCTTGGTCTTCTTAACCCTTTTCATGAATTCTTCATCATCTTCCTCTTCGAGAGGAACCTCATCCTTCTCGATATCCTCATAATCTGAATCAGATTCCTCACCTGGAATAATTCTCCCCGTAGCTTTCTTAGTTCCCTTCTTTGCTTCATTGCCATTGATGCGAATCTCCTTGGGAGCCTTCTTTTCAGCTTCATCCATCTTAACGTCAATGATCAAACTCTCTGCCACATTATTCAGCTTTTCAACCTCAGGCAATACCGTAGAGTTCATGAACGCTTCCAATGGATCAATCTCCTCTTCATCATTAGTTTGTTCCACCTTCTTATCTATCCCGTCGTTTTCAGAATCAACCACCATCGGATCACCGCTGCCAGCAGCCGTTTTATCAGCTTCGTTCGCACTGGAATCTTTCGGCGTGGCGTCGGAGTTAGCATCGGGGACAACTTCTTCATCATCTGAGTCTTCCCCTTCCAACGTCCAATTCTTTCCGGCTTTCTCTCCCCCCTGTTTTTCTCTCTCGCCTTCTTCCTGTTTCCTTCTCAATTCCTGCCACTCCTGAACCCGCCTCCTTCTCTTGTCCATTTCCTCATCGAGCCGCTTTTGCTCTTCTTCCAATACCTCTTCCTTGCTTTTCTTTACGACTTCGTCATCCCCTTTCTTCTTCTTACCATCGTCTTCACTTCCTTCTCTATGCCTTTCAGACCTACTCCTCTCTCTTTCCCGATCCCTCTCCCTAACAGAATCATCATCTTTCCTTCTTCTCTTCCTTTCGTGCTCCCTCTCTTCGACGTCTCTGTCTTCCGAATCCCGCCGTTTTTCGCGTTCTCTCGCCCTCTCCCTCTCTCTTGCTCTTTCCCTGTCTTCTCTCTCCATCTCCTTGCCTCTAGCCCTTTCCCTTGCTTCCCTCTCTCTTTCTCTCTCCTTTTCCTTCGCCCGCTCCCGCTCTTCCCGACGCCTGCTGCTCCGCCCATCGCTCTCCGGCTCCTTCCTCGAAAAATCTCTATGTTTCTCCCTTTCACCACGAGGATGTCGATCCCGATCGCGATTCCTCTCCTTATCCTTATGCCTCTCGCCGTTTCTTTCTCGACCACGGTCTTTTTCTCTCTCCCTATCCTTCTCCTTCTCTTTCTCCTTCCCTCTATCGGAAGGATCACGATCCCTCTTCCTTGAATCTTCCTTCCGCTCCGACTCCTCTTTTCCTGGTCGATGCTTCCCTTCTTCCATTTTTTCCCAGATTTTAAACCCTAGTGCCAGATCCGTTGCGCTCATTCAGAAACCTAGAGGTTTCTGTTCAGACCGATAAGCGATTAGTTAACGCAAAACAACGAAGGAAATTCATCGAGAAGAAGGATTCCACAAAGAGAATAATGACCTATGGCGGCAAGAAACCCTAATTTGACGTTCCTCTTCCGCAAGGATCAATCTGAATGTCTTCTTCTTGTTCTCTTTCTTCTTCTTCTTTCCCAAATGCAAAACCTTAACCCTAATTCTTCTGTCTCTCTCTCTCTCTGAGAAGCACAGAGTAACAGAGGGTTCGGTGTGGGAAACGGTAGGATTACGAACGACGGTAAGCGAGAGAGGAGACACGATCTTTTCTCTCGCAATATCCAGTCGGACAGTTCGAGTCTGAGACGGTGATGGTTTGGTATTATAGGTTCCTGACTTGATTTGGATTGGAAACCCGATCCACATTCAAATTATCGCTCGTTTTGAAAATATCGCATTCTTCTATGAAACGTTAGGTTCTCCGGTGAGAAGGATTCCAAGGATTTGTTCTTCTGTTTGAACCCTGCTTTCGCACCAGGGAATTGAATGATGTCAACAGAATTCATTTCTTTGTAGGGTTCCTACACGAGCTGAAGTGTTGTATTTCTTTCGTTTAAATGCTTTCGAACGACAACATTTGAATCCTCGAAAACTAATAATACAAAACAAATTTGCAAGCAACTCGACGATAACATGGCATTCATGAAAGCATTTCTTTTGTCTTCATGGCAATTCATGTCTTAGAGAGAGAGAATATGAGAGGGTACTTTCAGTATTGGGCGTTTCGGGTGCGTGAATAGCAAAAAGGAGTGTACATGTACTGCTCGGGTTCATGTTCATCATTGGATTTTCCTTGAATTTAGACTTTGAATCCATGCATGATTAAGTCGAACCTAGTAAAGATCATATATAGAAACTCAAGAGAGGAAACCAAAACAGTGATAAATCCAATTACAAAATGTTGCAAAGCACGAATCAACGAAGACAAGAACAAGAAAGAAGAATTGCAAATCTAATCTACATACCTGAAACAAGAACGGATTTGTGACCAGATTGGTCTACATACCTGAAACAGGTTTTTCCAAATGAGGTGTAATGGAAGTATGTACCCGTAGAGATGCTAAGGGACCAAATTCATTCCTTAAGTCCAGATCCACTGTTAAATTTGATTACTTGGATTCAATAGACCAAACAAGATCCAATTGATACTTACAGCAAGAAAAGGGTAATAAATACTAGTTAGGCAACCCTTTAGCTCTGGACCCATAATACAAGACTAGACGACAGATATGGTTTACTTAAATGTATAGCTACGTTTGCATTGCGTTATGAGTTGATTTGTGTATAAAACATTCTTAAAAATCAAAAGGTGATCGTTCTGAAGTATATACTCTTAGAGGATCTTATTGTTCTTGTTTATAAAAATAATATTTTTCAATGAACAATTATCTCTAGAATATGTGTGCATGGCTATGGAACATGTCTCGCTAGAAGATGGAGGAATTTTAATTGGTGGAACCCCCTCATGTTGGCATATGAGCATACTCATAACCCTTTTATACATGGTTGTTTGTCCAAAACAGTAAACATTTAGAGAAACATAATGGAACATTATTATTCTTTAACAGATAGACTTGCTTAACAATGTGATAGTAGAAACTTCAAGGTGATCTAGTTGATCCTCTCAAGGCAGCACTTAAAGTCAATAGCATATATAGAGGATTCTAGATGCAGCCAGTTCTTGCTTATGTTGTTTTAGTGCCTTTGGTATTTTTAAAACATTGTAGGTTCAATTAGAAAGTAATTGATTCTGATTTAAAGTAAAAAAATATTTGAAAGTAAAAGTTTTCCGATTTAGTAGAAAATGACAAAATATGTGGAATGCATGTTAAATTATTTGGTTATTTCAAACAACATAGAAATTAAGATTGATACATATTACATTCTTTATAAGAAAATTTTTTAAATACCTATGATCAGTTTTTTAAAGCAATAGGATAATTGATGGAGATGTTATATATATATAACGAAGTATATTGGTTAAAATCTACCGGTGCATCATGTATTCTATGTGTCAAAAAGATATCATATAAGTTGAAAGGTAATATTATAGAGTAACAATTAGACATACTATGTTATATGGTTATAAGTGTTTGAACATTTAATCATCATTATATACAAAAGATATCTCTGACAAAAATGAACATGTAATAGGTTACTTGAAATAAATTGAAAGTGATAGCAATATATGATAAAATGAGAGAAAATAGTTTAAGATAGTTTGGACATACGGAAAGACAATCAAAGATAGTTCTAATAAAAAATATGAGAAACTAGACGATTAAAATATTAAAAGAAAAAGAACAAGATATAAAAATATTTAAAATAAATAATAAATAAGGATCAAACTTCCTACGAAAGCAAAGAATCCAAGTAGCCTATTCCATTACTTGGAGAAACACTTAGTACTTGTTGCAGTTGGGTTTGAGAAACTAAAGGAGTCACATATAGATGTCCCTGTCCCCAAAATTTTCATCCTTAAAAGATTTTTTTACCTTTTTTTTACAACAATGGCACATGATAGGGCCTGTAGAAACAAAGAATCCATGTAAAGAGAGAGTTGCTGGACATCATTTATGGGCCATAGGATTGAAGAAATCAATGATATAGATTTCAATTGTGAAGGATAGTTTTGTGGCCATGAAATCAATGATATAGCTCCACCATAAATGATTGAAGAAATCAATGATATAGCTCCAGCAAATAGTGAGCATGAAGAAGGCCTCCACTGATGATCTACTCGTAAGGCGATCCACTCGATTTCTTATTTCATTATATCTTGCCCATACCATGTCTTCACACACACAAAACACAAGCACACAATATTTAGTAAGAATTTCTAAAGCAACTTTCTGGTCTGCTTACATATCCATAAATTGTTCATGGGTCATGCCACTCTGTGCAAGAGTGTACCATTCTTAAGGTTGAATTTCTTTCTTGCTCAGTCTCTGTGTGATGTATCGTGTACCATTCTTAAGGTTGTTCTTGCTCAGTCTCTGTGTGATGTATCGTGTCTAATAAAGTTAAAATTTCATCTGTTTCTAGATTTAGATTGCTTCTGCAGAGACGTTGCAAGATCTGCATCCTCAACTTGATGTGCTGAAGAAGTTCCCAGGAAGAGGAATTATTGTGACGTCAGCTGCACCGCCTGGCTCCGGCTTTGATTTCATCAGTCGTTTCTTCTGTCCAAGATTGGGTATTGATGGGATAACATATGATTGAGGCATCCAGTCATAAGACGTAGGGAAGCCTAATTTTGGTGGTCACCCCCCTTATTCCACGTCTAATGTTCTCCATTACTTTGGGACTTGGTAGATGAAATCATACACTAATTTTGCAATGGAAACACAGTTTATGCCATTAAACTAATAAACTTGTTATATATTATTTTTCTCTTTCATCTTGGTTTTGTTATTGGATCTTTTATCTAGGTTGTAATATCTGGGATTAAGAATTATGAACTTCAGGATCCTGTAACTGGGAGTGTGCATTGTTCCTTGACACCTTATTGGAGTAAGAAGCTGGGGAAGAATGAATTTACAGAGTATCAAGCATCTCCAAGAGGAGGACCTGGGCCGCGTACTGATGCAAGGTGAAGCCATTACCATCATGGAGGGATCCATTTTGGTGTAGGCCATTGTCTCCATCTGTGTGTGTGTTGTGTATGCTTGTAAACTTGATTATCTTATTAATGTTCTCAGCTTTTGATTGAAAGCAGAAACTGCCTTAGAATATAGCCAAAATTGAAACTTGTTCAATGCTTGCTTTCTTTGAACGTTGAACACCTAAAGTGAGCTCAATCTTATGTTCAGGCTCATGGAACCCAGGTTGGGTTTGCCTCATGTCCTTATCATACCTTTCTCAAACAAGTACATGAGGTAAGCCAATTCGATCAGACCCAAGCAATTGACTGTACTGTATGAAGTAGGGTGTCAACAACTAGTTGCACCTGCATCGGGTCCGTGTAGGTTCAGGTACGCAACTTACAGACACTGGTGATAGAACCAACGACTGTGAATATAGGAAAATCCATCCCAAATCCTATGAAAAAAATATAACAATCCAGACAAAGTAACATATTCTTTTATGTTTTAAAGATCAAACAGGATCTAGACTTGGCAATGGGTTCATTGCCAGTCGACCAATGCCGACCCCTATGAAACCATATGAACCATTCTAGACAAACAACATATCATTCATGTTTTAAAGATTGAACCAGGTATGGGCTTGGCAAACAGTGAACTTAGACATGGCTGGTTCTGGATATAAACTGGAACTGGTGGTTCCAAACAGCGGGTTCCAGTTTATGCAGAACCAAACCAGGAACCGAGACCAAGCTGGTTCTCTTTTGGGTTTGGAATCGTTGGTTTTGTTTTGAAGCCCAAACTGTCTGGAACTGTTTCATGTAAAATTTGAAATCGAAAAATTTAAAGGTATACAAGGATCTGGCTGTTTAGAACTGCCCGTTTCTGTTTCGGTTACATAGAAGGTGGAACCGAAACTGAACTGGATGGTTCTCGGTTTTGGGTCTGGCTTCAATAGTTCTGGTTCCAATGGGTTTTTGGTTCAGTTCGGTTTCGGTTGAAACCATCGAGTCAGTTCGGAACGGGCCATGATGAACCTATTAGGTTCCCTGCCTTGGGTAACCCGTGAGTTTGAAATTCAAAATATAAGACCGTTACAGAGACGCGAGTTGTCCACCAAGAGAGGGTCGCATAAAACAGAGAAGAAGCATTTTCCGTTAGTATTCGCCATTGCTTCTTCTGAAGTCTTTGTTGGTGATTGCAAGAACGTTATCATGTCTTTGTCTAAGGCAATGAAGGAGAAGAAGGAAGAGGGGACTCTGCCGAGAGTGATGGAGGTGTACGAGAAGTTGGAGAAGGTGGGCGAGGGGAGTTACGGCAAGGTTTACAGGGCGAGGGACCGGCGAACAGGGCGGATTGTTGCCTTGAAGAAGACGCGAATCCGTGATGACGACGAGGGCGTGCCGCCCACCGCCATTCGCGAGGTCTCCCTCTTGAAGATGCTCTCCATCGATCCCCATATCGTCAGGTTCTCTTCTCCCCCTCTCTCTGTCTGTCTGTCTATCTGTCTTTGCGTGTGTGTTTTCTATGATTTTTCCATCTTGATGCCTTCACCACAGCCATTTTTCCTTGCTTTTTTGTTTACACTGTGTTGTTTTCTCTTTCCTCACGGAGATCCGTAATTTCTGAGAAATATCAATACCTGGTAGAGTTAACGGAGTTTATATCCAATGTACCAATTTCTTTTTCCTATCGGAATCATCTGTATCTTGATTCTTTTCTTTTTTCTTTTTTTAATTTGTATTAAGACAAGAATATGGTGGTCATACATACGATCAGTGTATTTTCTGATCCGTCGTGCTTGTCTATCGTCTACCTTTTTCTTCCCATGTCTAGTGATGGTTTTGCTTGTATTCTCATTAGGTTATTAGATAACAAGGGCAGAACGAGGAAGGAAAAACCCTGGTCTTCTTCCTTCGTGTTTCGTTCCTTTGCATTAGGAATCTGTCTTTTCTGAGATATATTAGGTAATATACAGTTAACTGAGGTTATAGCGATACCCACTCCCCCTGTAGGAATTATCAGCATCTTTTTTATTTGGACTAAGAAGCAGAAAATCTTGTGACGTATCGTGCTTGTGTTTCCTATACTTTTTATGGTTTACATGTCTTCCCTGCATCGTCCTTTGTTTTCCTTACAGAAATCTCGCTTTCTGAGATGTTGATGGTACAAAATTGATCGAGTTTATAGCAAATACCAGTATATCAAATTTTCTCCCGTAGGAGCAATCGGGATCTTGATTTTTAATTTGTTTCTGATTGGATTCAAGCAAGAAACGATCATATGTTTAGAGGAACTTGTGAATGAATCATCGTGCGTTTCTTCTGTTCTTTTGTGGTTTATTGATGATTTTCTTGTTTCTTAATTAGGTTGTTAGATCTTAAACAATGACAGAACAAAGAAGGAAAGACCGTTCTTTATCTGGTTTTTGAGTATATGGATACGGATTTAAAGAAGTTCATTCGCAGTTTTCGACAGATAGGAACAAGGATGCCAGCCAAAACTGTGAAGGTAACATCTTTCGAAAGCTTTTAGCCCCCACCAACCCCGGTAGCATTACATGGTGAAATTCTTCACGTTAGAAAGATTCCACTTTTTCCTATTTTTATTGGATTACATTGAATGACATGGTTAGCGATTAGATACTATATAATCGAATTGTTGGTGTTATAGAGTTTGATGTACCAGCTATGTAAAGGCGTTGCCTTCTGTCATGGCCATGGAGTGCTGCACAGGTACTCTCAAGTTTCTGTATTTCCCAAATCGCAAACAATATGCGTATTGATCTCCTACATCCGTCTCTTTTGCATCACCAAAGGGATCTCAAACCTCATAACATTCTCATGGACAAGAAAACTGAACAACTGAAGATAGCAGACCTTGGGCTTAGTCGAGCATTTACTATCCCACTCAAAAAGTACACCCATGAGGTAATCCTCCCAAGATATCGTTCAATCATATTGGTGATTAGTAATTCCTAGTTGCCATTCTTCATGATAAGGTTCAGAATGAACAGCAATTTCTCATATTCATGTTTCTTGTCGTAGTAACATGATAGGAATGTCTTTGAGGGATTATCTCTCTCGTTCATGACCATCTGTATAGTGGTTTAATCGGTGAAAGATCGAATAAGAAACTGATTAAAATCTTTTGCCTCGCGCTGGTTTGCAGATCTTGACACTCTGGTACAGAGCTCCTGAAGTCCTTTTAGGTGCAACCCACTACTCGACGCCTGTAGATATATGGTCTGTTGGCTGCATATTTGGTAATTGTTCGAAGCCAAAACTTTGGAACTCAATTATTATGCCTTCAGTTTTGATGAACCATTGCTTGAAAACTTAATTGTTGTTCTAATGCATAGCATAAAATGGTGTTGCAGCGGAGCTTGTTACTAATCAAGCACTCTTTCCAGGCGATTCAGAACTTCAGCAACTATTGCACATATTCAGGTTTTACCAACTAGCTTCAAAATTTCAATTTTCCTCATCAGCTACTGTTTCGCCTTCATTAATCAGGTATTTGTGTTATGCTTTAGGCTCTTGGGAACTCCAAACGAGGAAGTGTGGCCCGGCGTGAGCCAACTCAAGAACTGGCATGAGTACCCGCAACTCAAGAACTGGCATGAGTACCCGCAACTCAAGAACTGGCATGAGTACCCGCAATGGAAGCCAAAGAGTTTATCAACAGTGGTTCCTGATCTTGACCCAGCTGGGCTTGACCTTATATTGGTATGTGTCTTGAGTTTCTTGTGAAATTCTTTTTTCACATATTTCCGGTTGACAACTTCTCTTACAAGAACCGAAATCTGCAGAGAATGTTGCAATATGAACCGTCTAAAAGAATCTCAGCAAAGAAGGCGATGGAGCATCCTTACTTTAATGATTTGGACAAAACCAAACTTTGAAAAGGATTGCTACTCTTTTCGGGTTGGCGCCCAGTTTGTTGGTGTGCTTTCTCAAGCATTTTGATAAACTATAGGGAGGCAAAACGACTTGCTGTGTACTCCACAGCATAACTAGATCAACAAAAATACCAGTCCTTTGTTTTCAACCGAAATCTGCAGAGAATGTTGCAATATGAACCGTCTAAAAGAATCTCAGCAAAGAAGGCGATGGAGCATCCTTACTTTAATGATTTGGACAAAACCAAACTTTGAAAAGGATTGCTACTCCCCAGTTTGTTGGTGTGCTTTCTCAAGCATTTTGATAAACTATAGGGAGGCACAACGATTTGCTGTGTACTCCACAGCATAACTAGATCAACAAAAATACCGATCCTTTGTTTTCCTATTTCAAGTGAGCAACCAGCTTGTTAATGTGACAGAGTAGAATGACGCTGTACTCCAGCACAATTAAACTGAATAGATTTGATTGCTCGTGTAGATGAGTAAAATGATTAAGATTGATATTAATCCAGTTGAACATCAGGATAAAACATGGACACGTAGAGTGAGCTGCGAACTGGTGTAACATAGGTGCCACGAATAACCTGGAGCAGAATGAAAGCTAACCAACTTCTATCAGACTAAAAACGAATTGTAACACATCACCATATATATGACCATGCTCTTGTGGTATTTTACCTGAATTTCTGTCACACTGGCGCCATAAAATGAAAGCTTGACATCCTAAAAATTCTGCAAGTGACTTTGTAACAGAAAAAGAAAAAACGAATTGGAACCGCCAGTTGTCATCTAGTTCAGTTCCACAAATTGGAACTGGAACTGAAATGCAAGGATGTTTAGCTTGTTATTGATGAGGTACTTCATCAACGAATCTCTTCTTCGAATGAATGGCATCATCAGGCTTCACCAAAGATCATGTAACACTTCTCAAACTGTCCGATAATCTATAAAATGTTGGCGGCAGATTTTTCCTTTGAGAGCCACAAAAATGGAAGTCACAAAATCATTTGATATGAGAAAAAAGTCGTTAATTACTTCAACTGAAATTTAAAGAAAGTTAATATTCTAAGACTAGTAGTTATCAGTTGAAGTCAACTTGTGGAAAAGCAGCTTCATGGTTCACTCCCAACCCACTCAAGGCTGCGCGCTTTCTGGATCAAGATACAAAGCAACTGCTGACAAACTGAACCTCCATGCTGAAGGGTCTTCCATTGCAGTGGTCACTTTAAAATAGAGTCTACGCGACCAGCCACATGAAGAAGGCGGACCACAAAGTGATTGATATCGATGCCAAGGCATAGGTCCACAAGATAATGACAGATCATTCATTTTCTCTAAAGCCAAGTAACTGTGTAATTGTGCCTGCAATCATTAAAGATTAACCAAAGTATGCAATTCCAACCTAAACATATGATAATACATGTTTACATGTGAGAAATGGCCAACAGCTAACATATTTGATTCTTGCTAATTGTAGCCTGTTCCTTCCGTCTTGTGAAGCTAAACATGGACAAACATTATTATGGCACGAGATGAAGTTACTTATAACATTGTTTTACGAGATTTCCTGCCAACTGTCGCCGATCAAGATAAAACCATCCAAGTTATAAAGTAATTGAATCACAAGCTTTTCGAATCTTTTGACTGAAAGCAAAACTATGGGAATTGAACCAAAATCTGTTTGGTCCTCAAGATCACATTGGCACATGGAGACGAGGAACTGTAACTCTCTACAATGCTAAGAAATCCCTTGAACACTTTGCAGAAATACAGATGCATCTTACGTAATTTCAGATATTAAGTCCTTCAATATAATGGAAGAGGTTAGTCCAAAATACTAAACCTTGATCAAGGTGATGATATAATGATAAATGTCAAAGAAGCAGTGCCAGTAGAGAGAAAAGTTCATCCACACTGTTTTCAACAGCAAGCTATAAGATTTAGCAGCCCCAAATGATCTAACGGGCACCATTTTGTGATCACTGCTAAGGCAGCAAATGTGGGCGTTATATGATCACTATAGTGGCCTATATAGCCGCCAAGTCCTTTAATTACATGGTGGCTAGGTCGACTATATTGTTGCTACATGTCATTATCATCACTGTCCCCTTTACAAGGAATAATACTAAATATTTTCAATTTATATTTACAAAGCACGTTTCAAGAATGCTTAAGAGATTATCCATTCAAAGTAATGCAGTTATTTAACATGTTCTTTGTGTAGTATGATATTATTAAGTATGCTATTTTATGTGTATATTTCTTAATGATATGTAAAGCACGTATATTTGATTTTATTGTGTATTACGTTCAATTCTTGAATGATTATTTGGTTAAGCCAAACTTGTTTATGACTCCAAACTCTAGTTTACGATTTTTTTTTCATTCATATTCTCTACTTCCATAATCTAAAACGTATCCTTATTATATGTCCATTTCATGTCTGAGCAATGCTTTAAAGTATTTTATTTTGTTTCCTGTAATTGTTTTTCATTTAAACATCATTATTTGTATTATTTCAATTGATTTGTATTTATGAAGTTTGTGAGATGTATGTTATTTTTAATGCTCTTTAATGATAGTAAACCACTTATATCATATCCCTGCTATAATTCTGTCTGCGGTGTATATATAACTTTGCTTATATAGTGGCAGCAGTAGTTCTCCACGATATTCAGAAGAACAAGCATTTGAACTCTTTTGGTTGTCAAAGATGTTTCCTTTTCTCACCAACAAATAAAATATGATATTTGTAAACTATCACAGTTTTCTCAGCATCAAACTATCAAAATATCCTTCTTAAAGTAAAACGTTTCCATGATATCACATAAGGTACCTATATTCATTGCTGGTGGAACTGCATACTGGATGAAAAGAATAAACTGATAGAGGGGTCTGAATGCACCAGGCCGAAGTAAATCGCCCCCTTAACAATGAAGGTACCCAAAATCGGCATCAGAAGGTAACGAACAAATACAACTCCAAATATAACTGATTTTTGCATTCCAGACGGATGAGATCCTGTAGAAAAGAAAATCTTAACTAGATTTGAAGTCGAAAGCTTTTCACAATGATGAGGTCAAGTGCTCATTTTGGAGTCAACAGAACTTTTACTGTGAGTTATTACCTTTCGTAAGGTTTCCTCCCATTATCAGAGTGACAGCAGGTATTGCCCCTTCACTGCATAAATTAAGAAATATAACATATAATATAGTGCTAAAAGAATAATAACCAACAGCTACATCTTTTTGAATGTTTCCACAAAGTCCTTCGATAACCAAAATTAGTTCAATAATTGATGTTCTCTGGCTCCCTGGAAATGTAGGCATCCATATTCAACTAGTCGATTTGATACTGACCTAGCAGAATATCAGACACTGATTTTGAAGACAAAAGATATTGAGTTGAACCTCCAACAATGAAATACAAGGCGTTATATCATTCAACTCTTTTACCAGTTACATCATGTTAGCATGAATAAAGTCTTTAGAAGTCCTCTTTCATTCCATTCACTAGTACATGCATTCTTTATTCCACAAGTAATTGCTCCTTTCTGTTTATAGATAGTTGCTTGTAGATACGTTGGGTATGCAAATCCCTCTTCAAGTTATCAAAGTTAGAGGTCCATTCCTTACGTAAAACGAGAGTAACTTGGCAGTCTTTTGATGTATAGATAGATCACTGATTGCCTTTAAGAGAAATCTCAGTCAACAAGAGGCTCTGGGTCTTCAGCTAATGGATTTACTATCAATGAAGACTGCCAAGTCTCAAATATAAGCACAAGAATGAGATGACGTGAGAGAAGAAAGCATTAACTAGAGGTGAGTAAGGTTCCAAAAGTCCACTGCAAATTCACTACTTAGTTCACACTTCAAAGGAAGAGGGTAGGTATGACCAACTTGCATTCTTACTTATTCTCGTGCATATATTTAAGTAGAACATAAAGCTTTGTGGAAAATAATTTTGGTATGGAATTTTAATGGCACATATCATAATAAGTATACCCCACCAATTCGTCTGTCTTGGATAATATGAAGAGGAGCACTTTCACTAATCATCGACTTTCTGAGCTGAGGAATAACCCCTACAATAAATCCTACAACCTGCATAGAGGAAAACCAAACCATAATAATCAGAGCGTAAGGGAATGGCATCCATGTTGGTGAAACATTCGTCACTACAAATGATTTCAAGAATATTTATGTCTTCAATCAAATTACATTATGGTTTCCGGGGTTACCCCAAAAGAGTCGATGAATGGATCCTTACAATTCCTCACACAGATAATCTAAGAACCAATTCAGAGGTTTATCCTTCCAATGCGCATAGTCACCTACCTCATTCAAGTTGTTAGAGATTTCTACCAATAAAGGGTAGGGCCTCGGATTGACTACGAAGTATGACTATATTTATAAAAATCAATTATAATCCCTAGCATACATTTTCCTACCTTCAACCTATTGTGAATTTGTGGAATTCCGATTCTTATTGCTGCTGCAGAACCTGATTACATATATCATTGCCTTGGCAGGTTCACAGCAGCAATCTACAAGACTTCCAACTCAGGAAATAATTGATCATTATCAAGAAGACGATTTTTTGTATGTACTTGGGTGAAATTGTAAGATTGGTTGTTCTAAGAATGGCTAATAAATGTGACTTTTTTGGAGATATTGGTACCAAGCTTAAAGAGCCTTTCTCTTTGAGGACCCCATTGATATCGGCCTTGCATGAAGATGATTCTCTTGACTTGACAGAATTTGCAAGACTGATGAAAGAAAGTATGAGGACGGTGGTTTTCGAGTGAGTGGTAGAGGCGAATGGTGGGCAGTGGTAACCCTAGTGAGATGAATCTGCTCTTCTTCGAAGCGAGACAAATATCTCAAACAAAGGTGATATGTCGGTGTTCAATAGAGAGAGGTGTTTATATACAATTGGGTCATAGATCTGGTCCTCAATCCAAACCCATTATATGGTAGGTATATGATGTTGAAAACATGGTTGTTCAACAGATAATCAATAGTAAAACAAATGAACAAAAGATGAAGAGAAAAAAATAGAGATCGGAGGAGGGAGCGGACCTCCTATGGAGGCCGCCTCCCCCTCTTTCTCTCTCTTTCTTAATCCTAGTAACTTAAACCCTAATACAACCTATTATCTCTTATATAAGGAGTTGTAAAATGTAAAATAACCAAAACACCCCATAGTATAGAAAATTACCAAAATGCCCTTACAACTTTGGACAATTACAATAATACTCTAAACATAAATTTTACTGTCCTAAGACATCATATGTACTAAAATTGACTCTAAACTCATATTCTTTAATACCTCCCTCAAATTGGGAGTGAGAGACTTCGAACTCCAAACTTGCCAAAACATTTCACTTGTCTGCAACATTCTTCATCTGTTTTCATGACTGATTTGATCTTCAGCAGTTTCTTTGCCTGCAACATCTTCAACTTAGCCTTCCTAGTTGATCCTATCAAGTAGCATCTCTGGCTTAAATATAAACTTAGCCTTCCTAGCTAATCATCTCAAGTAGAATCTATGGCTGCAACATCAACTCAGCCTTCCTAGTTGATCATCTCAAGCAGTATCTCTGGCTGCAACATCAACTCAGCCTTCCTAGCTGATCATATCAAGCAACATCGCTGACTGCAATATAAACTTAGCCTTCTTGGCTAATAATCTCAAGCAACATCTCTAACTGCATCATTATCTCTACCTTCCTGGCTGATTATCAACATGACTTTCTTCACCATATGTACACGAGTGATCTCTTCGAGGCTTCTGTAAAACAACTTGACTTATCAAGAACATAAGGGTAACACACGATCCTTTTATGGGTCTCGGTTGCTCCCTCTCTCTTTCTTCTTTTTCATAAAGTGATTCGGCAGCTACACTTCAAAAAATCATGTTTTCTACTCTTGAGAAAGCTGATCTTTTGTGATAGAAGGTACTACTCCAATATACACACTTCACACGGCTTTTCCTACACCCCTTCACATGGTGGCTGCTGTCGGTATGTTGGTTGGGTGCCCTCTCTCTACCATTCAAATAGCATAATACAAACATCTGCTCATACTAGTCGGTTTATGCCCCTTCACATGGTGACTACAGTCGTATTTCCAGCCCTTCTGGTTATTCACTTCAGCAACCCAAGGTTTTAATTTCTCATGCTTCTTGGTGATACTGTCACATTCGATACCAGCAGATTCTTCTGGCCTCGTCTATGATTTGATTTGTATGCATATGTGATGATAAGTAAACTGGTTTTCTGTACTTTTTTCTAAATTTTATAGCCCCTTCGCTGTCCATTTTCAAGCAGCTGCAACACTTTTTCAGCAATCTTTATCGTTGTAATATTCTTCAACTTAGCCTTCATGGTTGTTTATCTTCATCAGCTTCATGGCTATAACAACTATTCAATTCAGCCTTCATAGTTGTAAATTTCTGCAACTTCAATGGCTACAAATAATCATCATTAACATGCTTTTTAGACATCCGAAATAATAATTCTTCTGACAATCTTTCTCTAGCATACAAGTCTTTTATAGATGTCACTAATAACTGCCAAATGCATGATCTAGAATTTGATTCAATCAAAGCCTTTCTGCATTGTGATTACAAGAATTTGAAGAGCAATTTTGGTGGAATCTTTGATCACGATTTGGCTCTTCTCAAGTATGCCATCACCCTGAGACCTGCAATGAGTGCAACACTTGCGGCAACAGTGCTGTATGCTGCAGCCCAACTGTCTTTTCGTGCAAGTTCTATGCCTCCTCCGTTTGATTGTATTCTCCTGCTATGGCCATTAAAACCTGAACCCGAATAATCTAGGTAAAGCCTTAAACTTTTCCAACCAGCAAGCTTAGCATGTTCCACAACTGCTGCAAGGTCTCTATCTGTGGCAAGTACCACCTTGTCATGCTCTTCATCTTCATACATGATCTGTGGTAGATGGTTTTGGTCAATGTCATCTCCTATCCTCTGGATTATGCACGCTCATTCGGCCCTTCTTATCCTCCAATCTGGGCTGAGTCAGTCCAAGGCTTGAGTGAAAGCAAGAAAAAAAGTGAAAGGCTGGCTGACGAGCCGTCTTATTGGGCGGTCCACTTAGCCGTCTCAGGAAGTCTTTAGAAGGAAGGTTTATACCTATTTCATAAATGGGTGACAGACGATCGGGGGTTCTCTTTCAGATCCTCGATCTACTGCCACGTGGGGACCTGCTCTCAAGCATTAATGGTCTGGTCTTCGTTAAGAGCGAAAGTGACCCTCTTTCTGTCTCCCTTACTCGCACAGGTATACCACGTTGTATTCATGCCTTCCATCGGAAGGTCATTCGGGAACGAAGTGACATTTTGTTGGATGCATCTGCCCTCAATTCTTTCTTCTCGAGTGAATGGCTTCGTCAGAATGGTCCCCTATGAGACTCGGTTTTTAACGACATCGGCAACTATTCATTGCCTCTGATCCTCGTCCTCAATAAGCTCTATGCGGTTTCTCTTCTGAAAACAAGGTGTCCCCTTCGCGTGAAAGAACTTAGTCTTTCTCTCTCTCTGTTCCAACCATGAAGTGCTTCCACTTTCTTTCCTCCAAAGCGCTAGTTCATCAAGGCCTTTTTCTGTTGCTTTAATTTCTTCACATACAATTGAGGTTTGTGGTGGTGCCACCATCAAAGCCAAATGGAAATTCTTCATTTTCTGTTGTTATAATAGCTCTTGTTCCCACTACTCTCGATCGTCAAGAATTCTTTTCTCAAACCCTATGTAGGGTCATTGTCACTTTGGTTGTGGATTTCCTTAAATGGAAGAAACAAGTGTCCTTCCTTACCGCGACTGGAAACTCTAGTACCTTCTGTTATTAATCGATCAGTACCCAAAGAATCTACGAGCCATCTGCCATTAATCCACTCTTGATGTACCCTAAGTTGGGTTACACCAAATACCATCTCCATAATTTTTTTTTGGCCACAGTTATCCTCATCTAATATTGCTTCAGTGTACCTAATTGTGTGCAAACAGGGATCAATTTCCATGTCTGATTCCGCATCCATAATCTCAATATTTGTTGGAACGTTTAAATCTATAGGAAGATGGATGTTCTCTTTATCTTCATGGCATCGATTGAGATCCTGAGCCCCATTTCTTTGATTTGCCAATAAAGCAGTAAATTGTCTTGTTATAGGTCCCCAAAGAGCAGTTTCCTTCAGATTGCATGGATGCACTTTCTTGTTATCTCCTGGAGGACGAGGCGGTGCACCCACAAATTCATTCTTGTCTCTTAGTGGTTTTCGATCTCTGTTAGCTCCTCTGATATTGGAGGGCTTCATCATCGTTGAGCTATTCTCATCATTCCAATCCATTTTATGGTTCTGTAATCACATATAAGCCCCTAATTCTCTTGTTGACAGGGTTCCATCTATTAAGGATGTTAGGGAAAGTCGTGCATGTCATTTTGAGTCTTATGTCATTTTAGTTATAGTTAATACGTATTAGAAGTAGATTAGGAAATCAAGTTAGACAGAGTATAAGTAGGTCATTAGGGTTAATTAGGAGAAAGATTATTAGAGTGGGAAGTGTGGCTGGATGGCATCCCTAAAGGAGTCGCAAGTGCAGATTGGAGGAATGCCTCCAAATATGCGTTTTCTTGTAAGTAGTTTGTTGATTTGATTAATGAATACATTTCTTAAGATGGTATGAGATGTCAGGTTTCTTTTGGTCCATCAAAACAATCGTGAAAGATGTTCATCCGTGAAGCTGCTTCTGCGCCCTTTCCTATTCATTTCCTTCCGAGGCGGCCACGATAGTTGATCGTTGTTGTACACGGTGCAGTGCCAGACGTTCTCCTGTGCCACCAGCTTCTATGCGATTTATTCTTTCAAGAATTTTTGGCCGTTCTCAGAATTCTTTTGCCACCAGCTGTTTCTGTTCAGTCGTCAGATATTGCTCCAATATAGAGGGGACCCATTTTCTTTCAAGAATTTTCGCAACTCCAAGTCAGCGGCATGTTAGCTTCCAGCCGAACTGTGCGATTTATTCTTTGTGATTGATGTCTGAGTGCCCAAAACAATGTGTTAGGAGAATTAATTTTCCGCGTCATTATGTTGTTTCTGTTTATTCACGTCTACGAGACAATGCTTCTACTGATCATGAAAGTTTTTTTTCTAATTCTTCAAGCTCCAATTCAGATCTGACCTCCTATTCCTACATATCATCTGGGATTTTCTTTCTCACTCAGACTTGCTTCCGTTTTTTTGTGTTCCCATTTTATCCTCAATGGTTGGCAAAGGTAGAGCCATTGACAGTACCTTTCCTCTGGGCGATCAATCTGGTTTGTTTGAAAAATCAAAAAATCTTCAGATTACCACGACTAAATTAGATGGTCGCAACTACATGGAATGGGCCCGCTCTGTGGAACTCGCTATTGTAGCCAAGGAGAGATGGGCACATTTAATGGGTCACTCCTCAATTCTAGAGCCTCATGACAGTCTTTATTCAATCTGGAAACGTGAAGATGTATTAATCTCCTCGTGGTTGCTACAGTCAATGCTTCCATCTGTTGCTAAAACTTTTATGTTTTTAAAATCTGCTCATGAGATTTGGTGTGTCGTAGCAGAGGCTTATTCCATGAAGAAGAATGTTGCCAAAGAATATGAGATTCAGGAGAGAATCCAAAAGTGCATCCAAGCCAATCGGTCTATCAGTGACTATTATGCAGATCTACGAGGTCTTTGGGATGAATTACTCTACTATACGAATATTAAGTGTTTTGCTTGTCATCGTGAGCGCACCGCTGAGCTTAAAAAGAAGAAAGTATTTGATTTATTATGGGGTGTCAATCCAGAATTTGAATTTGTAAAAGTGAATATCTTGGGCAGAGAAGAGCTTCCTCCTTTGGGCACTGTTTACTCCTTATTAATCAGAGAAGATCGTCGAAATCTTGAGAAGAATTATTTTACTAGTACAGATCAGCATGCCCTTCACGTAAGAAGCAACACTTCTCATTTTTCGTAATAGAGGGGGTCACCTGAGTCGTGGCCGTGGCCGTGGTCGCTTTACTTCCGACGACAGGGACAAACTTGTTTGCTCTCATTATGGCAAATCGCGTCATACCAGAGATCATTGTTGGGACTTACATAGCAAACTGGATTCCTATCGCAGTCGCCATACCTCGGTCCATTTTGCAGAGAGTTCAACTTCCATCGCTGATGGCATTCAGGAGCTTATTAAACGATTAGAAGGTCTAGAACAGAAATTCTCTGAAAAATCCCCTGCTTCCTCCACCCAAGCTACAGTGGCTCAAGCTACACATACAGTAACGGGTAACCACTCCTCTACCTCTACTTCTAAAACATGGATTATTGATTCAAGGGCTACAGATCATATGGTAGGGGATTTCGCATATTTTTCAGCCTACAAGACTCTTCCAGCTCAACAACCCATTAAATTGGTAGATGGTTCTTTCACTTATATTATGTAAGTGGGTTTTTACTATTAAATATAAAGCAGATGGAACAGTGGAGAGATATAAAGCAAGATTGGTTGCTAAGGGATACAATCAGTCATATGGCATTGATTATACAGAAACTTACTTCTCAGTATGGCAGCAAACTTGGGCTGGAATCTATGGTAATTGGATGTTAAAAATGCTTTCTTACAAGGAAACTTAAATGAAGAAGTGTACATGAAAATACCTCTAGAAATGATCAGACATTTATCACCTTCTAATAGAGTATGTAAACTCAATAAAGCAATATATGGGTTGAAACAGTCTCCAAGAGCTTGGTTTGATAAATTCAATAAAGTAGTGTGCAGTCTGAGATATAGCAGAAGTCTCAATGATTCTCAATGATTATACAATATTCTTCAAGAAAGGGACAAAAATATCTATTCTTGCGGTTTATGTTGATGACATTATTGTTATAGGAGATGATCTTGAAGAAATATCAAAGTTGAAAAAGAATCTTCATAAACTATTTGATATTAAGGATTTGGGTAGGCTTCATTATTTCTTGGGCATAGAAGTTCTCTACTTTGACAAAGGTATCTTCTTAACTCAGCGAAAATACCTAATGAATCTTCTTGAAGAAATACAAATGCTTGAATGCAAACTTAGTGACACTCCTATGGAGGTAAACTAGAAATTCTTTAATGGTGACAGTGAAGAGTTCAAGGACATCAATAAATATCAGAAACTAGTTGGAAAGCTCATATATTTGACCATTACTCGACTAGACATTGCTTATGCAGTTGGGATTATGAGCAGATATATGCACTCACCAACAAAAAATCAGATGGATGCAGTGTATAGAATTCTTTGATATCTCAAATCAACTTCAAGAATGGGTTTACTTTATTAAAAATCATCAAATTTGGACATTGAACTTTATTTTGATGCTGACTGGGCTGATTCTTATGATGACAAGAAGTCAACTAAAGGCTATGTTACTTTACTTGGGGGTAATATTATATCTTGAAAGAGTAAAAAGTAGATTGTGGTTGTAAGATCTACAATAGAAGCTGAATATAGAGCTATAACACAAGCTATGTATGAAAGAAAATGGATTTCATCATTGATTAGGGAATTTGGTTATTCTCTTAACCACCCTATACCTTTATATTGTGATAGCAGTGCAACAATTCAGATGGCATCAAATCCAGTATATCATGAAAGGATCAAGCATATAGAAATTGACTGCCACTTCATCAGAGAGAAGATATCTAATAAAGAATTCCAGCTAGAGTATGTTCATTCCATCAAACAGAGGGCTGATTTCTTAACTAAAGCTACTACCAACAAACTATTAAAAGAGACCTTATCCAAGTTGGGTGTCACCAACATTTTCCACCCAACTTGAGAGAGAGTATTAAGGATGTTAGGGAAAGTCGTGCATGTCATTTTGAGTCTTATGTCATTTTAGTTATAGTTAATACGTATTAGGGGTAGATTGGGAAATTAAGTTAGACAGGGTATAAGTAGGTCATTAGGGTTAATTAGGAGAAAGATTATTAGAGTGGGAAGTGTGGCTGGACGGCATCCCTAGACGAGCCGCAAGTGCAGATTGGAGGAATGGTGCCTCCAATCTGCATTTTCTTGTAAGTAGTTTGTTGATTTGATTAATGAATACATTTCTTAAGACCATCTACCTCCTCGTCTCTTTATGTTGTGCTGGCAAAATACCTGTATCTACTTTATTTATGTGGATAGCAGTTACCATTTTCCTTTCCCAAAAATGTGGGGATAAGACTTACTGGTTTACTTTCTCATCCAATAAAAAAGAAAGAAAGTTTTCATAACTACTTTCCCATAAAATCAGGCAAGTAATTTGGAACTTTACTTTTCCATCATTTGATTATTCAAAATTTTTGAAATTACCTTTCAAATCTTTCTTTCCACGAATTTTGTTGTAACCACCTTTTTGGAAAGAATGGTTCTTCTCTTTAGGCAACTAATAACCTTCCTCAGAATCATCAAAAGAATCAAACTGCCCTTCACGCACAAGGTTGATTCAGTCCAAAGAGAATGCACCATCGCAATACCTATCACTGAACTTCATTACAACATCTGAGGCATATAAAAATGTTTCCCCTGCTTTCTCCAAAGCCATATAAAGCTCTTTTTTGCTCTTGTTAAACAAGCAATTACCCAAGCATTATTATTAGCCCTGATACATACTTCTAAATCTTTATCATGTTCTGGTTTATCCCACAGTGCTCTCATCTTCTCCAGACAAACTTGACCTCTTAACTTACTAAGGGCAAGCAAGGAACCCTTAGACAGGGTTGTGACTTTCTCAGGTGGAGATGCTCTTGATGTATTGGTGTCATTATCAAGAAGTAAATATCTGTACCCACGGATATGGTTTACATTTATGCCATCTCATTCCTTCGACAACTTCTCTTCAACTTTCATAATTTGCAACGATGCAAATTCAAGAATTTGCTGCTTCACCAAAGATATGCCCTCCTCACCGCCAATCCATGAGCCAACAAGGAGGATTATGGTCAAATTCTTATACTGATAACTAGTAGATGCATGCATTCTTCAGCATGCCAGAGCTACACTTTAGGTGTCATTAGAACCATGCTGGTGATTTATGCACCCCAAGCATCTGTAACAAGGAAGCCATCCTTTTCTTTCCTCCACTTGTCATGTAGCAGGAGGTTCCCCAATATGCTGGACGTCATCCAGTTTTCTCTCTACATCACCATAAATATGAACTTGTCCGAAAAGTACAGAACCCTCTATAGGAGCATATCTCTGTTCATGCTTATTAACATGCATCTCAGGCCAACCGCTCTTATCACCACTCCAATCGATCAAACAACTCTGATATCATGTTGAAAACATGGTTACTCAGCAGATAATCAATAGTAAAATACATGAACAAAAGATGAAGAGAAAAAAATGAAGATCGAAGGAGGGGAAGGACCTCCTATGGAGGCCCCCCTCTTTCTCTCTCTTTCTTAATCCCAGCAACTTAAATCCTAATACAGCCTATCAACCCTTATATAAGGAGCTGTAAAACATATAATGACCAAAATACCCTTAGAACAAAAAATTATCAAAATACCCTTACAACTTTGGACAATTACAATAATACTCTAAACATCAATTTTACTGTCATAAGATATCATATGTACTAAAACTAACTCTAAACTCATATTCTTCAACATATGATACATGTTGGTCGTGGATCCAAACCTCGAACTATGTTTGGATCTTATTTGATCTTGCTTGCATTTATATTCAAGACCATCAAGTATGATCTTATTTGATCTTGCTTGCATTTATATTCAAGACCATCAAGTATGCTCTTTGTAACTTATTTATTTTTTAATATTTATTAGATAAATTGTTTGGTGTCTCATTTATAAGAAAATTTATTTGTTATGTTGAAGGAATTGAGATCTGTTAGGAGATCCGATATCCATATAAGGAATACTAGAAAAGTTCAACTTAAGTTGTAATGTACATATTACTAAATAAGAGTAGAATAGTCTTTCAAGTTATGAAGTGTATATAAGCGTAATCCTGGCCATCAGGTCATTTTAAGATGAGAAGGGAATAAGATAGGAGTTGCTGACTCCATAGAAGGAGGGTGTATTGCCATTCCATTTTCCATTGAATATTATTGTTTTTCTTGATGATTTGGTGTTAATTTCAAACAACATGGTATCAGAGAGAGCATATTAAAGGAATGGAGAGAATCAAAATCTTGTGGTTCACAAAAGTGCCAAGGAAGTACTCTCGTTCAGCCGATCTACCTTCCAGGCATTATATTCAATGTTCAATCACAAATAAAATAGGTATGATCTAATTTGTTTTCTTAGAAAAGACAAAAATATGACTGATCGTTGAGGAATGACTAATAGAGGTGACTCATTTATCATCACAAATATAAAGTTAGATGGGATAAACTATCTTGAATGGTCAAGATCTATCTTATTGGGAGTGAAAGCTAAAGGGAAAACTAAATACTTAATAGGCAACAATGAAAGGCCTGACCTAGAAAATCCTAAGTACCCACGATGGGAGAGGGAAGATGCCCTAGTGGTAGCATGGCTAATCAATTCCATGATGCCTAACATGAAGATCGTTCTTATACCTCGAAATTGTTCATGAAATCTGGGAGTCTACAAGATGGGCTTATTCTTGAAATAAAAATATAGTAAAGGAGTATGAATTCAGAAATGTGGGCAAGGGACGAAGTCTATTAGTGAATATTATATTGAGTTAAGGAGCCTCTGAGACGAGCTATCTTATTTTATGATGATTCAATGTAAGGAGTGTGCA